>CM062238.1:22448102-22738174 GCA_031216185.1 Syzygium aqueum
GAACCATTAAGAATACCTTTGAAGTGATCGACTATATGTTGACTGACCTCCAGCGGATCAGTGAAGAGGACACCATCCGCGGTTGAAACCGATAGGATTAGGTTATGCAAGCGCCTTTTGTTTACAAAGTGGTGAAAAAACTTTGTATTTAGGTCGCCTTCCTTAAGCCACCGTATTCGGGACTTCTGCCGGAGAAAGGACTCCTCTAATAATCTCAAGGAAGAGAAGGCTCGGGTAAGATCCACTTCCCTGTCCTGAAGGGTTTGGTCGAGAGGACGAAGCTGAAGAGCAGATTGAACAGCATACAAGTCGTTTCTAGCCTTTTCAGTCCTCAAGGAGATGTCCGAGTAGGAACTCCTATTTAGAGCCTTCAATTTTGTCTTGAGAGTCTTCAATTTACAGCAAACACCAAACATAGCAGAGCCATTTATACGGGTATCCCAAGCTTCCTTTACAAGCACCAAGAACTGTGGATGCGATGTCCAGAAGCTGAAGAACTTGAAAGGCTTGTTAGCAATGTGCGGTAGGAGGATCCTTAGCACCATAGGGGAATGATCAGAAATCCCGGGAGGGAGAAAGGAAGCTTCGGAATAGGAGAATTGCTGGGTCCAGATGTCGTTTGAAAGGATCCTATCAATCTTACGAAGTTTCCTGTTTATGCCTGTAAAGTACGTCCAGGTATATCTGCATCCGACATATCGAATATCCTCAAGCCCTGCCTGATTGAGACAATCTCCAAATTCATCGAAAGCTGGGATCCAGGGGGTTGAGCTCCCAATTCTGTCCGCCGGGTCTTTGATGGCGTTAAAGTCACCTGCAACAACCCAAGGAAGACTGCAAGAGGAGAGCCTTATAAGGTCAGCCCAAAGTGAGCGTCTTTTGGCAAAAGTATGTTCACCATAAACAAGAGTAAAGAGACAGATTTTGTTCAACTGCAGTAGCCTGAATTGGACGTGGATCATCTGATCCGTAGAAGACAGTAACGTGGTGTCTAGCACTTCCGGGTTCCACCCTAACCATAGTCTACCAAGTGGGGAGGAACCGTAGTTCGAAAGCCAGCACCAATCAGCACCTAGCCCTCTAGAAATATCCCCAAAAAGAGAGGGTTTGGACTTAGTTTCAATAATGCCAATGCAGGAAAGATGCTTAGAACGAATGAAGTTCCGCACCTCAGCTTGTCTGAGGGGATGCACTAACCCCCGAACATTCCAAGCTCCAAAAAACATCACAAAAGTTACTTCTTTGTTGAGGTTCAAACTAGAAATCACGAAGGAAGTCGCATGATCAAGCAAGATTGAGCTAAAACACATGTTCTAGAACTTTATAAAATAGTGATCATGAACCGACTTTACCTTCTTTGTTGAGGTTCAAACTAGAAATTTCGAGAGATTAGAAGCTTTTAGGATAATCCTCTGGAGTTTCTTTTTCAAGTTTATGATCGTCATTTCGCTGAGAAAGTCCACGATCCACTGGCCGAGATCGATTTTCAAGGTCTATCGACTAGCCTTTGTTTCTGGATATCCAATGAGGAAGTTCACTGGCAAGGCTGATTTGCTGACGCTATTCCGGCTGCAATGGTGCCGATCGCTCAGCCTATGGAACCTCAACTCATTATCTCTCTCAGTTTCTCTTCTTTTCTCTCAGTTTCTCTCTCTATCTCTCTCAATGATTTCGTCGAATACCCTCTCTCCACAAGATAATGTTTTTTTCTTCCTTTTCTAGCTCGATTTCCCACCCAAATCTTGTTACCACCGACCTTTGAGTTCGTTATAACGAATCTTCAATGTCAGCCGAGGATACTCCAACTATTAACTTTGTTTAACGCGTGCTCAATCGGCCAGGGTAAGTCGGTGAAGTAGTTGGTCGAAGATATATTTTTTTTTTCAGGTTTCTCATGTGTAAAGTGAACCGGGTGAAGAAGGTGACCAACTCGGGTCGGGTTGAGTCGATCCGAACAACTCGATAGACTCGGGTTGATCAAAATTTTGCGAATTAACTCTTATTTTGACCCTATTTTTCAAATTTAACCCCAAAATTGAATTCCTTGGCACATTTTGCATCAAAATATGCGTCTTACACTAATTTTTATCACAATTAAGCCCAAAATTCCCAAATTTTGAACTTAGGTTAATAGGGTTTTTGTTCAATTCAGTATCCATATGACCTGATTGGGAAAAATTGATGCCAAAATTGGGTTAGCCTTGCCTGATTAACCATAGGAATGGTGTTCTTCTGGTTCGACAATTTCAAATTGACTAAGATTCCCAATTTAGACTTAAAATCTCTAATTTTTCAATTGATTTTTGGGGCTTTCCAATTATTTTGTTAAATTGT
Organism: Syzygium aqueum; assembly: GCA_031216185.1. Lineage (NCBI taxonomy): Eukaryota > Viridiplantae > Streptophyta > Magnoliopsida > Myrtales > Myrtaceae > Syzygium > Syzygium aqueum. The sequence goes on from CM062238.1 coordinate 22,450,437, forward strand.
AAAATTGGACCAATCAATATGCAATTCAAGATCCCAAAATCATTTGTTGTGAAGACACTCTAACCTAAAAATGACTAAAAAGAACTCAATTGAATTTTTGGTTCAATTTGTGTATGATTTTCCCCAACTTTGGGAAAAACATATTCCCAATTGAAATTTTCCAAAATTGAAGCTACAGTGATGAAATTGGATTTAAAATAAGACTAATGGATATTTTTATGGAATTTTTTGAGTTCCATTTGGTGTTTTTCTTGATTTTCCACTCATTTTGGCCAAAAAGAAAATAAGGAAAAATTCAGAAAAATTTATTTTTGGTTTAGAAATAGGTTCCTAAGCATGGCCAAGATTCCCAATCCTAATTTTGTGATTTTTAAGAAAATTTAAAAAAAATGGACCAAAAATTAGGCGTCAACAAAGGTAACGAATGGATTTCCTCTTTTACCAATTTTTCTAATGATACGGATAGAATTAGCGAAAGAGGAAGTTAGTTTTTCAAGAAGATGATGGATTATCTTACCTTAAAATCACTAGATGAATTCATTTTATTGCCCAAGTGTGCCTCCTTCACTAGATCTCCAATTTATTTTACATATATAAGATAATACGAAATTCTTATTAACATCTTTAAATACATTAATGCGATATACAGAGAGAAAATGTGGTCATCAGGCTAGTGGTTAGTTATTAGGGCTAATACCATGAAAAATCTCAAACTAGTATACCTGTGAAAATTTTACCCTAAACTAATTTTTTGACCATAAAAAATAAAAAACTAGTACATTTATGACAAATTTACCATCCGTTAAATTTATACTACGAAAGGTCTCAAACTAGCAAACTTGTGATAAATAGAGGGATGAAATCCTAAATTAGTACATCCATCATCTTTCGTGTGTTATCCAACTCATCAATTTGACATAAACTAACTGAGGATAAATTTGTCACAGGTGTAACAATTTTAGGTCTTTGGGGTCAAAAAATTAGTTTGGGCTAAATAGTCACAAATGTATTAGTTTGGGATTTTTTGTGGTATTAAACCTAGTTATTAATTGGTTGCATAGCTTTAACCTTTTCATATATACAAAGTTGTAGTTTTTTTTCTTTTTTCAATTTCTCTACTTTTACTTGATTCTTTTATAGGTTAATATCATGAAAAACTCCATATTGATACACTTATAACAATTTTACCCTAAACTAATTTTTTGACTATAGAAATTTCCAAACTAATATACATCTAACAAATTTACCTAAAACTAATTTTTTGACCACCAAAAACCTCAAGCTGGTACACTTGTGACAAATTTATTTTCCGTTAAATTAGATTAGTGCCACGAAAAATCATAAATTAATAAATCTGTGATAAACAAAGAGATATAAAAAAAATCATAAACTGGTACACCCGTCAATTATCACGTGTCATCCAACTCAGCAATTTGACGGTAACATTTAATTGAGGGTAAATTTATCACAAGTGTATCAGTTTGGGGTTTTTTTGTGGTATTAAACCTTCTTTTATTTGTCCACCATTTGCATGCTTTTAATTCTCATTTATTTTATAGAAAAATTCACTTTCATTTGTTTTATTTCTTGAGCTATCTTTTGTAGTAGAAACCTTATCTATTGTATTTTTTTTAGTTTTTAATCATTTATTAACTTAAGGTTTCTTTTTTCTACTTAAATTATATCAATTAATCCTTACACATTGTTAGTAAATTTCAAGTATAATCAAATCCATAAAAGGTTATTGTATCTTAGACAAAAGGTATCATTTCGAGATATTATTCTACATTTCCTTATCAATCCATTTATGTATCTCTTAATAAGGCTTAAATTGGTCTTTTTCACTTTAATTTCATTTTTAAGCTAATCCTTTAAAAACTTGTTTAAAACAAAATTTAAGAATAATCAAATTGTTGTGCCTTAGAAGAAAATGTCATCACTTCGATGTTACCATCAGATGTTACATTGCTAATTGTTTTCCTAATTAAACATTAATCACAATCTAAGGAGAACTTAAAATGACATTATTTATGTTAATTTTGGTTGCTAAAATAAATGATAATTTAGTCAAAATTGCTTGTTATATAGAAAACGTCAAAACTACTAGAGAACTAAAAGTTAATAATAAAAGATGCAATGACATTCGGGCAATGCCACATGACATCATTTTGTGTCATCTTTATCTGTGACCTATCTTTTTCTCTTCAGGTATAAGACATTAGAATTGCTAAAAGTTTTGTAAGATACTCATTTTTTATGCCAAAAAGATTTCACGGTGTGCCAAATTAGAAAAAAAATGATTACTTTAAATGCCTCCAGCAAGAAATTTCGGCCAAAAATATGACTTTTATAATAAAAACTATAAAATAAGTTGGTATTTTTAATTATTAAAAACTAGTCTACGTGAACATCCTAAATGACATTGCGTGAGCCGACGTCATTTCTCTCTTCTCTCTCACTTGCCTACTCTGTCACATAAAGAGATAGCATTCTTCGTTCTTTTGGGATCTTTGCCGATGGCACTCGCCGATGCGTCCTTCCGGACACAGAGGATAGTCCGTCACCTGATCTCCCCAACCATGTCCGACAAGAAGCTGTCATCGCTCTCCTTCTTCGCCACGAGGGGAACCGCATCGTTCACATGCGGCTTTATCCTCACTTTCGTCGCCTGCACCTTCTTCTTTATCCTCAACCAAGCCATTCACTCGTCCTCTCCCTGGCTCACCAACCTCTTCACCACCTCCGTCCCCACCTCCTAGAGATCTCGCTTCTCCTCCATGCTCCGTTGCTTCCGCCATAATCCCTCCGAATCTGCCTCCCTCTCAGCTCCCTCTCTTGCTCTTCGAGCTGTTAATTTTGGAGACAAACGAAGTAGAGTTTCGATTTAGGGTTTATATTTGGAAAATTGGTTAAATGGTCGATTAAGGGTTTCGAATTTGGGAATTTCATTGAATTGGCAATTTAGGGTTTGGAATTTGGGAATTATGTTGAATTGGCAATTTAGGGTTATATTTTGGGCAAAATTTGTAGATTGTGTCGTTTAGTAATATGCTGATTAGGCACGCCGGCAAGTTATATCGGTCAGGGATATTAATAAAATATAACCACATTGGATTTTCAGCGAACCAAATTGGATTGACCATTTAAGTGATCGTTTTTTTTAAAGAGTGACATTTAAGTGATTCGAAAAAACTTTGGATACTAAAGTGAGAGTCGTATGAAACTTTTAGCACCTCTAGTGTCCTTTTTCTCCCCTCCTCGTCCTTCTTGCACTCTTCCTCTCTCATGCCCTACGACTTGCTAGTGCTCGATAGAGAGAGATGGTGGGTGGGTGCGTGGGTGGGTGGCGCGGGAGGGGCGGGGGGGTTGAGGGTGACGTCGGCGATGGACTACACAAAGAACCAGTTGCTCAATTGTTTGCAAGTATCCCTTCTGAAGAAGCATTCGAATCTTCACATTTGACTCGCCGTTCGTGGTGGTTCTATGCCTGGTTCAGTTGGGAGCTTCGTTGTATATGTGACCTAAGCTTCGAAAAATTCACTCCTTTTTCTTTTATATTACACTAATGCAGCTCCAGTCGGGAAGACAACGAGGGATTTTTGAATCGTGTCCTGTTACACTAGTACAAGGTTTCAAGATTTTTAGGAGTTGCTTAAAATCACAGTGACACAATGTGCGAAATGCATCTCACCTATCCACAATGCCCAAATGGACTTTTACCAAATTTGTCGTAAACAAACTTTCTATCATGCCAGAAGAGCATAAGCACGCAAAACAGCATCAAAAGAAGGAAGAGAACAAATATGCACAAACCAGTGAGCTTAGCCACACAATATCCCTAGGTTCAGGCTCTTGGCAATCATCCAAGCCGGCAGCTAAGACGACTGATAAACTAATCAAATATTAAATCGAGCCTTCATATAACAGTTTAAACTGTTAGAACCGTTGGCAATAGTCTCATAAAATCTCCTATGCTATCACAGCAGCAAGGGTCTTGAATTTATATTTTTCCAAGTTCCTTCATTTAATCGTTTATGCTTTTAGAGCAGTTAACAGTCATATCATTAAATATCATAATGACCATCTCTTCATAATCACATGCATAAGAATCCATGCTTTTAATGTTGTGTTTCAAGTTTAAGTGCCGCATCTCATTGGGATACAAATAAAATTTGATCTTCTCATTTGCAAGAACTATGTCTTCCTTATCTCCATCCTCATACTTTTTTTTTTTGGTCAACCAAAGTAGATTTTTATTTATATAAAAAGCGTGATAGAGTAGCTAAGCCCAGTGGCGGGGCATCTTTACAAAGCAAGGCCCAGAGGGCCGGGGGTGGGGAAGACAGCCAGTTCAGTGGAAGAAGTTGTTTTCGGTGGCTATTCGCTGCCCAGTCTGCAACCGAATTTGAACTCCTTGGACAATACTCCAACTGCAACAAAGGGAGGTCCACCAGAAGGTCCCTGCATTCTTTAATGAGCACTCGAATCTCCCAATTGACTTGATTTGCACCTGACAATGTTCGAATTAGTTCAAGTCTATCTGACTGAACTATAACTTCCTTCAAGCTTCGTTGTTTGGCAAATCTCAATGCCTCCAGTACAGCTAGTGTTTCAACTTGAGCCACCGAGGACGCCTTGACAGATTTTGTGAGTCCATCTACAAGAACCTCGGTATGATCCCAGCATATGCACGCTATCGCACCGTCGGTTGATCCCTCCACAAGCGAGCCATCTACATTGATTTTCAGCCCTCTCTCCGGTGCAATCCAGGTTGGTGAAGCTGCCCCTTCTCTTCCGTTCCCTGTTGTTGCCATATGAATCCCCCATTTTTCATAATTTGCTTCCATCACTTGCGCAGCTTCTACAGTTTCCTCCGCATTTGGTTTGTGGCCTCTAAAGATCGAGTTGTTCCGGGATTTCTAGATATGCCACAGAGTAGTCGCCACCATTTCCAGAGATGGTAATCCATTATGTTTCTTTGTAAACGTCAATAACCATGCTTCAAGTCGAGTTATCCCCTGCTTGGAAACAAATAAGTTGAGTTTTGGGTTAGACCATACCTGTTGGATCCAGGGACAGAGCAACAAAGTGTGTTATGTTGTTTCCACTTCGCTTCGACAAAGAGTGCACAATGGATCAGGTACTATTTTCCTTTTCCACAAATTTTCCTTCGTTGGTAATGCGTTATGACATGTACTCCACAGAAAAATTTTCACTTTTGTGCATACCTTTAGATTCCATATAGAGTTCCATAGTGCTCTGGGTGTTTGAGTAGAATCTCCATCCTCATACTTGACCTGCGTTTTGTTCGACTCCTATCAGAAAATGTCTATTCTATGCCACGTTCCAGAGACTGTTGATTCGACAACTTTTTTGCAGGAACTGTAGTTTGTTTGTCTTTGAATCGTACCCCAGAACACTGCCGGTGTACCAATCTGCATCCAATGGCCAAAAAACCTGCGATCCACATGCTTCAGTTATAAAATTTTCAAATGGAAGATCTATATTGTCGAATTACAGGTTATATACTTTAAGGGAAAATTACAAAAACAATCTTAAACCAATTGTAATTGTGCCGATTCAGTCCTAAACCTTATTTTTTTTTTAACAATTCAGTCCTAAATCTTTGCATTTATGCCAATTCAATCCATCTGGCCAATTTTGGCTTACCGGTAATGACGTGACAATTTTTAAAAAAATTTCAAGTTTTTTTAAAAATTATTTTATTTTATTTTTATTGTTTCCTAGTTTTTGTTTTTTTATTTTTGCTTTCCTTCTTCCCTTGCCGGCAAGGTCACCTCGCCGGCCACTGGTTGTGGGATGGGTTGTTGATGTTTTGAGTGATGTCGATGGAAGAATGCAAGTGCGGGATAGATTACGATCAGAGTTTAGGCATACAAGATGGGCCACAAGCCAAGATGAAGACCGGAATTGATGTAATTCACCAGCAAGTTTTATGAGACGAACCACCCGTAAAAGATACAGGATAGGAGAAGCTCACCACAAGGCCTATAGAAAATTCACTAGCCATGGATACATTTGAGAATTCACCTTCTAAGGATACAAAAATTGGTGATAGATATTTGCTCACAAAAACAAATCTCATATATTCACAATATTCAAATTTTCTGCATTACATTTGAGAATTCGTGTCTATTTATAGAGAGACAAGACATGTGAAATACACAAACATCAAAGTCATTAGAACTACTAAACATTAATGACATAGAAACTAGAAAACACAATAAAGACTTAGGAACTAGAAAATGCATTTAAAACACATAGGAACTTGAACTTTGACTCTTGTAACCTACAACACACTTAAGACTCATAAAACTAGAACTAATGACCCTTGACCGAATGCAAAAAATTATACTTAGACTCTAAATTCGTTCTCCAACTTAGAAAGCTCAATAGACATCTTGAAAGATCGACAAACAGTAAAGGAAATTGTTTTGAAGAGCCTCTTGTTGCTAGGTAGTTGATTAGTAGTATCGGAATTGAAAATAAGCTTGTAAATCGGCATCTAGATAGTTGATCGACAATCATAAAATCAACAACTTGTCCACTGAATCGACATCTTGCATAAGCGACATCTTCAAGTTGAATCGATTGACATAGGTGATACTCCCGCATCACAATCTCAATGCGGCCTTTGCGCGAGCGACCAATATATCAAAAAATGAGGGCTTATCCACATCACAAATGGGTCGTTTAGAGCACCGAGAGTACACATGGACAATCGGCATGTTACCTTTAAAACTGCTAGTGCCACTATCGTAACCCTTGTTGTCCCCATTACATAAGTGGTCATCCACCATGTTAATCTCGATTTTAGTCCCATCCGACTGATTGGTGATGTAGGGGAGCTTGCGGGCCTTAATCTTTTTCGACATGAGTGCGGACGATCCCTTAGCGGTCAGGCAGGGGGTCGTGGCCGAGTAGACACCGTCCAGTGAGATGTAGCAAACTGGCGTAGCCGTGTGTGCGTCAACATTGGTGTCCTCTTCTGTAGCTTCTGATTGTCTTGCCGGATTAGCCACAGAAGAGCGACAACAACTTCCCAAGAAAACCAAAGTCCCCACAATTGGAGTGGGTTTTCTTCTCTCCATCGAATCTATGTCAATGCGAACTGTCTAACCCCCCTTTCTCTCTCTGCGAGCGTATGAATCCGATGCGAGTGAGGGCATGAATTGAGAAGTGCACTTTCAGGATTAGGGCTTTGAAGCGAATTGTGGAAGGAGGGCTCTGCCCAAAATGACCCGTTTCCCGATTAGATGTATGTCTTTCATCCTTACTAGTCTACGTTTCATTGCCCGGATGCTTCCTTTCATTCTGTTGGTCCAAGCACTTATTTATATTTTTTTCTATTGCCCCGTCATTTTCTAAAATGGAATTTTTTATAAGACAATCTTTATGGCAATAGGAAGATATATCCTTCTTTATATGACTATGCAAGAGAAGTTGATAATTGTTAATTCCATGAAGGTAAATATTCTCATCCAATCTCAAGGAAAGTTATTAATTGTTAATACCATAAAGGCCAATAATCTCACACAATATGAAAGAAAGTTAATAATTGTTAGTACTATAAAAGGTAATAATTTCATAAAATTTGATTTGAAGGAACTCTTTCTAGCCATATTTCCAATTTGGCGATGATATACAGGTTGAATAACTAATCAAGTAATAGGGTTGTAGGAAAATATGAAGCTACCGTAAATGAGTACATTCCACTTCTTAAGTTTCAAATTCTATGCTTCATCCTTATACTGTGTGATTCATATCCAATTTGTATTCAAAAAGACATCTTTTACGGTAACAAATGGATTTCCTCTTTTACCAAAATTTACTAAGTTAGAGATTGAATGTGGGGGGAGGAAGTCACCTTTTCAAGGAGAGGGTGGATTGTCTTGCCTTAAATTCATTTAATGAATTTATTTTTTTTATCTCCAATTTATTTTACATATATAAGTTATTTCGAAATTCTTATTAACCATCTTTAAATACATTAATGCGATATATAAATAGGAAAAGCCTGTCATTAGTATTCTCCAGTAGTTAATTATTGATTGATCACATAGCTTTAACCTTTTCGTATATACAAAGTTGCAATTTTTTTTTCAATTTCTCTCCCTTTTTCTTATTTCTTCTATTTGTCGACCTTTTGCATGCTTTCAATGCTCATTTATTTTATAAAAAAATTTCACTTTCATTTGTTTTATTTCTTAAGCTATCCTTTTGTAGTAGAAAACTTATCTAGTGTATCTTTTAGGGTCCGTTTGTTTTACAAAAAACTCAATAATAAAAGAAAAAAATGCTTTCCGAGAAAACATTTTTCAGGAATACGATTAGCTTTCTTTTGTTGGGTAATATATAATTGAAAACATTTTCTAATGTTTGGATCTTATCGGAAAATGATTTCGATCTCATGAATTCATCTAACGCAAAAAAAAAAAGTTTCTAATAATTTTTCTTTATTTTTTTAAAAAATTGACTTTTTAATTATTTTTTATTTTGTCTTTTCTTTTTAAAAAATTAGAATTTTAAATTTTTTTTTTCTCCTTTTCTTTTTCCACCTTTCTCTGTCGCGATTGGCTGGCGATAGCCATAGGCGAGCTTGAGCTCACCGGGATTGGCCGAGCCTCGACCTCACCGACCTCATGCGAGGTCGAGGTGAGGTGGAGGCAACGAGGTGCAAGAGAGGTAGAGGCGGTGAGGTGCAGGAGAGGTAGAGGCAGCGAGGTTGGGCTTCGCGCTAAGCCGGTGAACTCGAGCTCGCCAGATCTCAGTGGAGCTCGAGTTTGCCGGATCCCAGTGAGACTTAAGTTCACTGGCCTGGGTGAGCTCGCCCGAGACTAGTGAGCTCGAGGCTAGCTTGCCGGTCTCGGGCCGGCTCACCTAGGCTGGCAAGACTCTAGCTCGCCTAGATTTGGTGAGCTTGGCCTCGCTTGAGGCCAGTTGTCGCCGACCCACGCTTGTGGCCGGTCGTCGGCCACCGCCAAGGCCGACGACCGGTGGAGGGAGGAAGAAGGTGTTGAGGAAAACCCCAAAAGATTTTGAAGTTGACAAAACTTTCATAAATAACATGAAGTTATTTTCCAGGTTAATATAGTCTGGAAGTTCAGACTCAGAAGATTTTCCAGGCTCAGAAGATTTTCCAGACGCAGAAAATTTTCCAGACTCAAACGCTGAACTTTTCAGACGCTGAATTATGCAGACACAGAACTTAACAATACAGCTAGTGATATGACTGGGATTTCACAAAGAAGGTTTTGATTGACTCAATCTAAAACAATTTGATTGTCAATCAAAATATTATCACAACGGACTAATCTCTACTTATGGAAACCAAGATTCTGATTGTATGGGAGACCAGAATCAGCGGGATTCAGGATATGATGTTCAACAGTTACTCAATTCCTTCTTTACAAATCTGTCCAAGATGAAGATTGGAAGATGATCCTCTGAAGACTGTCCAACGGCTAGTATGGAAGTGGAGGAGTATTTAAGAAGATCAACGAGCAGCGAAACAAACACAGATTCAAGAATCATCAAGTCCAAAGCCTGAGTTTATTCCAATTTTTTTCTTCCTTGAGCCAAACTTTAGAATCTTGAGGGATACTTTGCAGAAGTGTTGTGTGAGAAAGTCCTATTATACACAAGAATGTTATCACTCTAGATATGTAAAACCTCTTGATTACATAGTGAAATCTAGCCGGTAGGCTGTCAGCGTGGGAGAGTGGACGTAGGCTTATCATAAGCCGAACCACTATAAATTCTGTGTGCAGTTTCTCTACCTCTTAATCTTTTACTTTATACACTGCACATTCAAGAGCACCGTCCTTACAGAATCTGAATATTATTCAGACTCAAACTGAGTTCTATCTATTTCCGCTTAAATTGTTAAATTTGTGTAAGATCTCCTATTCACCCCCTCTAGGTGATCCTTGCTAGCCTCTTCAGAAGGAAAAAGAAAAAAGAAAATACAAAAAGAAAAAAGAAAAGAAATAAAAGAAAAAGAAAAATGAAAAGAAAAAATATTAATAAATTTAAGATAATTAATTCCGGAAAGTGTTTTCACATTCTTAAGATGGGAAATTCACTTTCCTAAATTTATATACAAATATTTTCCTCGATTGGAAAGTGTTTTCGGTTAACTAAATCATTTTCGGACAACCAAACGGATGAATGTTCGAAAAACACTTTCACCAAAACAAACACACATTTTTGCAATCCATTTGCGTGTCCATTTATTAACTTAAGGTTTCCTTTTTCTACTTAAAATTTTTTAATTAGACCTTACATTTATTTTTTTTGTAAAATTCAAGTATAATCAATCGATAAGTGTTATTGTATCTTGATAAAAGGTATCATTTGGACATCATTTTGAGATATTATTCTATATTTCTTTATCATTCCATTTAAGCGTCCCTTTATAAGTCTTAAATTTTCTTTTTCGCTTTAATTTTATTTTTAAGTAATCCTTGAAAAACTTATTTATCATCAAATTCAAGAATAATTAAACTGTTGTGCCCTAGAACAAAAGGCCACCACTTCTTTGTCATCTTAATTTATTTCATTGCTAATTGTTTTTGTAATCAATCGTTAATCATGGTTTAATGAGAACGTAATATGATATCATACATGTTATTTTGTTATATGAAATAAATAATAATCTAGCCAACGTTGCTTGTGATATAGAAAATGTCAAAATTACTAGAAAACTAAAAATTATAGGGCAAATACCTCAAAAAACCTAAACTATGTCCACTGTGACACAAATATCTCAAACTTTTTTTGTCACCAAAACCCTAAACTTGCCAATTGTAACACAAATACCGTTAAATTATATCTTGTGTTTAATCCTGTGTATGAAACTTGATTTGGATTGGATGATGTATATCAAGATTATTAATTGAACTCATTTGCTATTGAATAAATTGTTACCGTGGCTTTATCTTGTAAATTAATAAGATGTATAGTGGACGTCAACTCTAGAAGCCATGAATTTTGAATATGAAGTAGCAGCAAATCCTTAAAACGCTTTAAGTGTCATGAGGAGGAGCATATCATGAGAGATTATTCGAAGGTGAGAATAGAGGTGACAGACAATACGCTAGAAGTCATGTGGTGAATGTTACTGATGAGAGCACCGGTGATGCATGTCATATTGTGCATGACTACTTGTTCGTCAGGATACGAATGGATGCTAAATTTGGGGTTTTCTTATCATACGATGTCTTATAGAAACTGATTTACTACTTATTAGACTACAAATGGTGGTAGAGTTTTTATGTGAAATAATGTAGCCTTCAAGGTTATGGGGATAGGGACAATTCAGATTCGGATGCATGATGGTGTGGTGTGCACATTGACAGACGTGAGGCATATACCAGAGTTTAACAAAAACTTCATTGCTCCGACGACACTTAATGATATTAGGTGTAAGTACACTGCCAAAGGTGGAGTACTAAAGACCTCTTGAGGTGCTATGACAGTGATGAAAGTGAAGAAAGTGAATACTCTCTATCATCTACTAGGAAAGACCGTGACCAAAGTTGATATAGTTTCATCAGGTTAATCAGACTTTGACCTGATTCAGTTATGACATATGTGGTTAGGGCACATGAGTGATATAGGTATGACAATGCTGAGTGAGAAGAGGTTGTTAAAGGTTCAAAATACAGGCAAGCTAGACTTATGTGAGTACTACATCTATGAGAAGCAGCACCATATTAAATTTACTACAATTTCTCATTCAACCAAGCAATTGGTTGAATATATTTATTCAGATGTCTGAGCCTATCTTTGGTTCCTTCGAAAGGAGGTGCTCGATGTATGCTAACATTTATCTACGACTATTTGAGAAAAGTATGTATATACTTTCTGAAGCACAAATTTGATGTGTCTGATCGGTTCAAGTAATTTATGGCATTGATTTAGAAGCAATCAGATAACAAATCAAATGACTAAGAATTGATAACGGCAGGTAATTTATTGGCAAAGGTTTTACTGAGTTCTATGAGAGAGAAGGGACTGTGAGACATCATACAGTGCATGTGACATCACAACAGAATGACGTAGTAAAACATAAGAATATAACTTTACTTGACCAAGCTTGGTACATGCTTTTACAATGGCATGTTACCTGGTTAATTGATCTTCATCATTTGTTATTGAGTGGAAGGCTCTTGAGAAAGTATGGTCATGGAAACATATTGGTTACTTCGGATTATGAGTATTTAGATGTCCTGCATGTGCTCATGCTAAGCTTGAGTTGAGGGCGAAGAAATGCATATTTTGGGGTTATGCTATTGAGCTAAAAGCCTACTGGCTGTGATGCATTGATCCTAGATCACTCGATTCTCAAATCAATAAAGATGTGATCTTCAACGAGGCTGCAATGCTTCAAATGAGGAGTTTTGAGACATAACCAGAAGAGCAAACACATCATGGTGTTAGTAATAAGGTGGAGTTTCGGGTTAAGACTATAAAGACCTCGAAGGTAACAAAAGTAGAGACTATAAATGAGGCCATGGTTCTTGAAGTTGGCGATACTCAACAACCAACATAGCCGCAAACATATTATTGCCACGGGCAAACAAAGAAGGCAAACTAAACTATCGGTACTTTATGATTATAAAGATATTGCTTATGCATTGACCGTAAGTAATGACGTGGAGACAGATGACCCTTTGTCTTATTTTGAGGCGATGGCTAATTTTGAGTCATCGTAGTGGTTAAGGGTTAAGAGTGACGAGATGAAATCACTCCATCGAAATTAGACATGGGAGCTGGTTAAGGTACCTAAGAGCTAGAAGATGTTGGGAGCAAAATGGGTATTTAAACAAAAAGGGGACATTCTCGATGTCGAGGCTGTGAGGTATAAGGCGAAACTTGTTGTGAAGGGGTATATACAACGGTAGAACATTGACAATAACTATTCGTATATTACTTGCCTTAGTTGCTGCACAAGATCTCGAGCTAAAGTAGTTAGATGTGAAAACATCATTTGTTCACGTTGAGTTGGAGTGGATTAACATGAGGTGGCCTGTGGGATTTGATGGGTTCATTAACGAAAAACAACGCAGTGGAATATAGAACCCTTGACAGAATCCATGTGTATATTGAAATCAAAAGGGAATTTCGAAGCGTACCTTTTGCAGATCGAAGATAAATTAGCAGCTGATTGTGTCTGGATTAGCGCCCCAAGTGTTGCGCCTCTACCGGTATCCACACACACGAACGGAATTTCCCAACGATCCACGTGCTAGCGAAAGATCTTGAAGTTCCTTTTTTTGAATGCCGTTTTATTTTCGATACTTTATCGAAAAAACCCTAGACAGAGAACGATTCTCTATCTATTTATACACCTTCATTATCCAGCGAAATTAAAAGAAGTGGGCCGGGCGATTTGGGCCCGCCAAACCATCCACATTTAATCGTACGTTTAATCATTATCTTATAACGCGCACGATCGCATAGATAATTTAAATAAGAGAATAAATTAAAATATACTTTTTAAGTAGATCAAGGCGCATAGAAAATAATAAGTCCGTTCGCTATTGTGTGCGACCCTGTAGGTTCACTAAACATTAGCAGTATGCTCAAAACTCTTTTTGGCCCACAAGTCATAAGCGGTCTCTAGCAAGACATTATAACTACCTAAGTATAGTGAAGGTCGATTTTCCGACACAACCTAATTCACAACTAATATTAGAGTATCAACCTTGATTGATTCTTAGGGCAGATCACTAACAATCTCCCACTTGCACTAGAACCAATCATATAAACTAAGTCCCTTTGTCACTTGATTTCCGAGTTAAGCATAAGACAGGACAAGTGTCATTCTTATATAGCTTAAACTCATTTTTCCCGATACTGCAGTTAGACTGTCAAAACAAGTAGTTGACACTTCAACTCACTTGAGCATGGCCATGCATTTCACAGTCTCAACTCTACGGGAGGCCAGGAAATCATACTCTCGTTATATGAGAGGGACAAATCCCATCTTGTCTACTCACATCACTCAGCACAATTCATGACATGCCTAGCCATTACCTTTATAATCACCTATTACGGCTAACGTTTGGCAATGTTAAAGCATGCCAATCCACGTCTAGGAAACCATGGCAGACTCAGGTCAAAGGACTATACTCTATAGTTGTGATGAGAAATACTGATGACATTATATAACAATCCTACAGTATTCTCATAGTGGGTCTGTCCAATATAATGTTCTCTAACATGTATTCCATGTGATCAACTTTATATCTCTATATTCATGACTCGTGAAACTTGGTCATCAGTTGACTCACATGCTAGTCTCAAACGCCATTTGCTTCCCAATACACAATGGCAATTGACTAGGGACATTTAGAATATTAATATCCACTCTATTAATAGAGTTTCACGATCAAATCACGTATTTGATTATCTATTAAGGATATTCAATATTCAGGGGATAAATATTTCACATTCAATTATCTACTAAAATTAGATCGAAATCAAATAATATATATTTTATTAATGAACAGTGAAAATGTTTATCACATATACTCCCACTCACATCAAGACCAATCACTAATGTGTCTAAGGCCTAAAGCGTTACAATGACGCTCACGCTTAGGTTGTGGAAGAGCCTTTGTCAACGGATCAGCTGTATTCAACTCCGTTGCAACTTTGCACATCTTAACATCACCTCTTTCAATGAATTCTCGAATGAGATGATACTTCCTGAGTATGTGTTTGGTCTTCTGGTGAGACCTAGGCTCTTTAGCCAAAGCTATGGCCCCATTGTTGTCACAATAGAGGTCCACTGGATTCAAACTAGTAGGACTAATTCCCAGTTCTTCTATGAACTTTCGAATCCAAATAGCTTCCTTTGATGCTTCTGAAGCAGCAATATACTCAGCTTTTATCGTAGAATCTGCAAGAGTATTCTGCTTGGAACTCTTCCAACACACCGCTCCACTATTCACACAAAAAACAAAACCCGACTGCGATCGAAGGTCATCTTTGTCGGTTTGGAAACTAGCATTAGTGTAACCACTTACAGTGATATGTTCCTCACCTCCATAGACTAAGAATAAATCCTTAGTTCTTCTTAAGTACTTAAGGATATTTTTGACAGCAATCCAGTGAGGTTCACCTGGATCTGACTGGTATCTACTTGTCATGCTCAATGCATAAGCAACATCGGGACGAGCGCACAACATAGCATACATGATGGAACCTACAGCTGATGCATAAGGAATCCTATTCATGCGGTCTCGCTCATCTTGTGTTGAAGGACACTGGGTCTTGTTAAGACTTATGCCATGTGTCATTGGGAGAAAACCTTTCTTGGAGTCTTGCATATTAAACCTATTGATGACTTTGTCAACATATGTACTTTGACTCAGTCCAATAAGTCTCTTAGATCTATCTCTATAGATCTTGATCCCCAAGATATAGTTTGCTTCTCCCATGTCCTTCATGGAGAAAAATTTTCCTAGCGATGTCTTAACTGATTGAAGCATAGGAATGTCATTTCCAATGAGTAGTATGTCATCCACATACAACACTAGAAACACAATTGCACTTCCACTAAACTTCTTGTATACACAAGCTTCTTCTTTGTTTATGATGAAGCCAAACTCTTTGATAGTTTCATCGAAATGAATATTCCAGCTCCGTGATGCCTGCTTCAATCCATAAATAGAACGTTGAAGCTTGCATATCTTCCCAGTGTTATCTGGTGATGTAAAGCCTTTAGGTTGTGTCATATACACATCCTCTTCTAGATTTCCATTAAGGAAAGCTGTCTTTACATCCATTTGCCATATCTCATAGTCATAATATGCAGCAAATGCTAGGATAATCCGAATGGACTTAAGCATAGCCACTGGCGAAAAATGTCTCATCATAGTAAATACCATGAGTTTGTTTGAAACCTTTAGCTACTAGCCGTGCTTTATAGATGTGAACATTTCCATCCATATCAGTTTTTTTCTTGAAAACCCACTTGCACCCTATAGGTTTGATACCTTCAGGTGGATCAATCAAAGTCCAAACTTTATTTTGATACATTGAGTCCATTTCAGATTTCATGGCTTGAAGCCATTTATCGAAGTCTGGGCCCATCATAGCTTCTGTATAGGTCTTAGGTTCATCATTTTCTATTAACAATAGATGACGATGTTCTGTCACATGAAAACCATATCTCATAGGCTCACGATGTGTTCTTTCAGACCTACGAACTATAGGTGCCACTGGAGTAGACTCTACAACTCTTTGTAGATCTAATTGAGATTCCTCATGAATTGGAACACCCTCTTGTGGCACTACAACTTCTTCGAGGTTTACCTTACTCCCACCGGTTCCTTTAGTAAGAAACTTTTTCTTTAAAAAGACACCATTTCGAGCAACAAACACTTTGTTCTCTGATGGATTGTAAAAGTGATATCCTTACGTTTCTTTAGGATATCCCACAAAGAAGCATTTATCAGATTTGGGTCCAAGCTTATCAGAAAGTAAACGTTTTACATAAGCTTCACAACCCCAAATTTTTAGAAAAGACAAACTAGGAACTTTTCCTGTCCACATCTCATATGGCGTCTTCTCTATAGCTTTTGATGGACTTCTATTTAGTGTAAACGCAGCTGTCTCGAGTGCATATCCCTAAAAAGATAATGAAAGATCTGAATGACTCATCATCGATCGAACTATGTCTAACAAAGTTCGATTTCTCCTCTCAGAGACACCATTCCATTGTGGTGTTCTAGGGGGAGTGAGCTGTGAAACAATTCCACACTCTTTGAGATGGTCATTGAACTCTTGGCTTAAATATTCTCCTCGATCAGATCGAAGAGCCTTGATATTTTTGCCAAGTTGATTCTGTACTTCATTCTGAAATTCTTTGAACTTTTCAAAGGAGTCGGACTTATGTTTCATCAAGTAAATATATCCATATCTACTGAAATCATCAGTAAATGTAATGAAGTACTAATAACCTCCTCTAACTGTAGAACTTAGTGATCCCACATATCAGTATGTATAAGGGCCAATAATTCTTTTGTCCTTTCACTTTGATTAGTAAAAGGAGCTTTTGTCATTTTTCCAACTAAACAAGATTCACATGTATCAATTGATTCAAAATCAAATGAATTTAATAGTTCATCGCTATGAAGCTTGTGAATTCGTTTTTCGTTTATGTGGCCTAATCGACAATGCCATAGGTAGGTTGGATTCAAATCATTAGATTTAAATCGTTTTGTATTTATATTATAGATTGGCACATCAAGATTTAGAACATATATCCCATCCACAATATGGGCGCTACCATAAAATAATCCATTAAGATAAAATGAACAACTATTGTTCTTTCTATCAAAACAGAAACCTTCCTTGTCCAAACAAGAAACTAAAATAATATTTCTGCATATAGCAGGTACATAGTAGCAATTATTCAATTCTAAAATCATGCCAGAAGGTAAAGCTACATCATATGTTCCTACGGCTAATGCAGCAACTCTTGCTCCATTTCCAACTCGCAGTTCCACTTCACCTTTTGCAAGTGTTCTACTTCGTTTTAGTCCCTGCACATTCATACAAATGTGAGTACCACAACTGGTATCCAATACCCATGAAGTAGAACTAGTAGTAACATTTAGTTCTATAACATAAATACCTGAATCGGAAGTCTCACTTCCCTTTTTCTTCATATCCTCCAAATATTTCTTGCAATTCCTCTTCTAATGTCCATTCTCACCACAATGGAAGCATACAGCATCAGCAGTTGGACCCGGTTTGGTCTTGGATTTGGGTTTGGGCTTAGTGCCCTTGCCCCTACCCTTGACCTTACCTAGCTTCTTAAAGCCTTTCCCCTTTTGAACTATGAGAACATTAGGGGTAGGGTCCTTCTTGATATTCTGCTCAGCAGTTTTGAGCATCCCATGCAGTTCAGTCAAAGACTTATTCAGATTATGCATGTTATAGTTCATAACAAACGTGTCATAATCTTGAGGCAATGACTGAAGAATAATGTCAGTAGCCAACTCTTGGCTAATGGGAGAGCCCAGTCGTTCCAGGTTTTCAATATAACCTATCATCTTTATGACATGTGGGCTAACTAAGCTCCCATTTGCTAGTTTGCACTCAATTAGGGTCTTTACTGTTTGGTACCTTTCAGTGCGTGCCTACTCCTGAAACAAATTTTTCAGGTTCATGATCATATCATAGACATCCACGTTCTCAAACTGCTTCTGAAGGTCTGAGTTCATGGTAGCTAACATTAGACATGATGCATCCAATGCATCATCTTTATGCTTCTAATAAGCATTCCTTTCAGCATGGGGAGCGTTGGAATGAGGTGCTTTATGAGGGATTGGTTTCTCTAGGACATAATCCTTTTTCTCTTGCTTGAGAACAATTCTCAAGCTTCTATACCAATCCAAGAAGTTTGAACCATTCAATTTGTCCTTCTCAAGGACAGATCGCAGTGAAAAGTGTGATGCAGAGCTATTTGCCATTATCTACAACAAATATGCAAAGTGAATTGTTCATTAATATTATAAATAATAAACTCCCACTATACTTTTATAACATGTGTCCCAATAAGTATAGTAGACCAAGATCCATATTTTACCAAGACCTGAGTAAATTTTAGCTTACCGTCAAGACTAAGTTATTTAGGTAGACAACTCTTTGTTAATTGTATCGAATACAACTCTTGGTTATTGGGGTTGACATCTCATATCTTATCCCCAAACACTATGCCTCAAGGCCCAAAACCGTTTTGATAGCCTTGTTAAGTAAACCAATCTTGACTTATGAATAACTATTATCCATCCTATTTTACTCAAATAGTTAAAGACACCCTACTTTGGCAGGCCCATCTGTTGACGATTCAAGTCTTAATAGGTGTATGATTGGAAAGGCATCATATTATTACTTAATTTTATTAGGGACTCTTTTGTATATATTAGCGATGAATGTAAGCATGTTATAAACATAAACGAAACATCACTTATAATAACAAAAATACATCAATCATACGAGAACGACAAATTCCATGCAGAGGTCAAGGGGGCGCGCCCCCTTGCGGGATCGAGGGGCAGCGCCCCTCGCGGGGTCAAGGGGCAGAGCCCCTTGCGGTGGTCACTAGGCACGCTGCCATCTCCGCCTTGGGCAACAAGCCCAGATGCGCCGCCGTCTCCGCCCGCCATCTCCGCCCGCCGTCTCCACCCACCGTCTTCGCCTCGGGCAACAATCCAGGCGCACCGCTGTCTTCGCCTCAGGCAACAGCCTAGGCGCGACGCTGTTTCTGTCTCAACGCGAGCGAGACAGGATTGACCCATCCCTGCTTCGTTCCATCTCAATTGATACTATCAATTCGTATTTCATATTCATCTAACCCTAATTTAGACTCACTTCAGGCATACATCATATGTATAAACAATTAGGATTTCCGATTCAACTTCAATATATCACAAGTGGCTCTGATACCATTAATGGGTTCATCAACGAAAAACAACGCAGCGGAATATAGAACCCTTGACAGAATCTATGTGTATATTGAAATCGAAAGGGAATTTCGAAGCGTACCTTTTGCAGATCGAAGATAAATTAGCAGCTGATTGTGTCTGGATTAGTGCCCCAAGTGTTGCGCCTCTACCGGTATCCATACACACGAACGGAATTCCCCAACGATCTATGTGCTAGCGAAAGATCTTGAAGTTCCTTTTCTTGAACGCCATTTTATTTTCGATACTTTATCGAAAAAACCCTAGACAGAGAACGATTCTCTATCTATTTATACACCTTCATTATCCAGCGAAATTAAAAGAAGTGGGCCAGGCGATTTGGGCCCGCCAAACTATCCACATTTAATCGTACGTTTAATCGTTATCTTATAACTCGCACGACCGCATAGATAATTTAAATAAGAGAATAAATTAAAATCTACTTCTTAAGTAGATCAAGGCGCATAGAAAATAATAAGTCCGTTCGCTATTGTGTGCGACCCTGTAGGTTCACTAAACATTAGCAGTGTGCTCAAAACTCTTTTTGGCCCACAAGTCATAAGCGGTCTCTAGCAAGACATTATGACTACCTAAGTATAGTGAAGGTCGATTTTTCGAAACAACCTAATCCACAACTAATATTAGAGTATCAACCTTGATTGATTCTTAGGGCAGAGCACTAACAGAATTTGCTATTTCGGATAAGGAAAATCATGCTTGTTTGTTAAAGAAATCTTTATATTGGCCGAAATGCTATCCTACACAGTGGTATAAGCGTTTTGATGCTTTCGTGACTAATCATTACTATTTAAAAGTATTAGATGAATAGTTGTGTTTACTTTAGGAGATTGGAGCATGGGTCTTTGATATAATTGTATTTATATGTTGATGTCATATTGATAGCAATTAAAAATATGTCTGATATTAATGTGCTGAAGAGGCAATTGAGTGTTGAGTTTGAGATGAGAAATTTAAGTAATTGTTGGCACTCAAATTTAGCTGATTGGGCTAGAGGAAAGAAAGGGTAAATCAAGCCAAATCGCTAAAACAGTAGCTAGGGCGAGAAAGTTGCACAAGGCCTACTACATGGGATACCGAAGACTCGGTACCAATAATCACTCAAGATGACAGGATAAAGAAAAGAGTGGTTACCACATTTGGTGCCGACAATACTGCAGATAAGAGGAGATAGTTATTAGAAAGGAAATTGAAAGTTCCAGTTGAGACAATAACTGCTTAGCAGCGGTTATTCATCAGCGTTAGCTATAAATAGCCTCAGGGCAAGCATTAAAAGAACCTTTTGCCAAACGCATTACAGAACACTTATCTTTGTAATCTCGTTTTATTCAATTACTATCGTTAATTTACATTTTATCGTACACTTTTTTTTATCTCTTGTCCTTTTACTTTGATTGCCATTCGAGTAGATTTCATAGCTTCCTTTCCGAAACGGCACAGGACCCGATTACTCATAAAAAATCGAAGATCTTCCCCTTCGTTGAAAGATTTTTGTTTGAGGCCAATCTTGGCGAAATATCTTTTTGGCACGCCCGGTGGGACCATTGTGTTCCATCTCTAGGCATTGTCAATGGCAAAAACAAGGAATCAGGAGAGTCATACTGCCACCGGCGAGGATAACTCATCCCCCGCAGCGTGTGGGAGAAAGGCCTGCTCATTCCGATACATCTTACTAGAACCTTAACCTAGCCATCGATATCAGCATGGGCATAAGTTTTGCATATATTCCTCGGTTAGATTCCGAGGAATATATGCAGAATTAGTGCCTAACTTTACGGTGTTGGCCACTATGAGAAGGATGTTTGAAGAATAACAGAATGAATTGACTATTCACATGGGCAACCATCTATCGAGAATTCTTACCTTGCTATTCACCAATCTGGTTGTGGAATTAGCCTTGAAGTTTGGACTTCAAACGGAGTGCAAGGAAGTCAATTTGTGCTAGGGATCATCCCGACAATGGCTCCCGCTTTATCTACCGTTGCTGGTACTTTGGGTCCAACACAATCGATTCGAATTTTGCAAAGGACTAATACTGCTAGCGATCAGAATAAGACTGGTCTGGGGGTCCGTTTAAGTCTAAACGGATTCGTGGGTTCTTTGGGTGAGTACCTAAGGGTGTCACTGATGCAAACACGGTGAGGGTAATTGCTGACCCTTTAACCACAGGAATGGATACATAGGGATTCCTTCCCCAATTGTCAATCTAGGAGGTTGCTCGACAAGTCGATAGTAACGGGATGCCAATGATTAATCCCATTAATATTGGGACAATTCCAATGCTAATCCCAGGTTACCAACCTATAGGCCACAAGTGGCACTTAGGGACTCGGGGGCTCGACCACCATCACCCCCTAAGGCGCAAGTTAGTGAGGAATATCGGGCACAAGATCCTTAAAGAGACGAGCGTATTGTTGAACAAGTCACTTGTTTAGCGATGCAACGCATGGGTCTGGAAGGAGGTGTATCGAGGCCTGTATACTGCAAGCAATATACTGATTAGGTAGACAACATTCAGTACCCAAGGGCATACAAAATTCCTGAGTTTACCATTTTCAATGAAGAAGATGACCAGTGGAGCACATTAGTAAATTCACGACTCAATGCGGAGATGTGAATAATGATGGGAGAATAAGTTTAAGGCTTTTTCCCTTGTCGTTATCAAAAACTACTTTTACTTGGTATACTGGATTGCCTGCGAACTCGGTGCAAAATTGGGAAGACATGAAGAGTAAGTTCCACACACAATTCTATCTCCCGGTTCTTGAGGTGATGCTATCGGATTTGGCCACTGCCAAGCAATATAATAACGAGATAGTAGGTCAGCACGTCGTTTGGTTTAAAAAGATGAGGAACCGATGCTTATTTTTCCTGTTGGAAAAAGAAGTAACGGAATTGGCCAAAAAGGATCTCAAATTCGCATTAAAGGAGCGTCTTGCTGGCCAAAAGTTCACAGATTTGTTCTCTTTAACGGCCGCAGCTACTCAGTATGAAAGTCTGTGGAAAGAGAAGTATAAGAAACCTTGTAAGGACTACAAACAGAATGTTGTGATTGTTGAGGAAAACCCCAAAAGATTTTGAAGTTGACAAAACTTTCGTAAATAACATGAAGTTATTTTCCAGGTTAATATAATCTGGAAGTTCAGATCTGAAGATTTTCCAGATGCAGAATATTTTCTAGACTCTGAAGATTTTCCAGACGCAAAAGATTTTCCAGACTCAGAAGATTTTCCAGACGCAGAAGATTTTCTAGACTCTGAAATTTTCTAAACGCAGAAAATTTTCTAGACTCTGAAATTTTCCAAAGGCAGAAAATTTTCCAGACTCAGATGCTGAAGTTTTTCAGACGCTGAATTATGCAGACACAGAACTTAACAATACAGCTAGTGATCTGGCTGGAATTTCACAAGGAAGATTTTGATTGACTCAATCTAAAACAATTTGATTGTCAATCAAAACATTATCACAACGAACTAATATCTACTTATGGAAACCAAGATTCTGATTGTATGGGCGACCAGAATCAGCGGGATTGAGGATATGATGTTCAACGGCTACTCAATTCCTTCTTTACAAATCTATCCAAGGTGAAGATTGGAAGATGATCATCTGAAAACTGTCCAACGGCTAGTATGGAAGTGGAAGAGTATTTAAGGAGATCAACGAGCAGTAAAAAAACTACAGATTCAAGAATCATCAAGTCCAAAGCCTGAGTTTATTCCAATTCTTTTCTTCCTTGAGTCAAACTTTAGAATCTTAAGGAACACTTTGTAAGAGTGTTTGTGTGAGATAGAGAGTCCTATCATACACAAGAGTGTTATCACTCTAGATCTGTAAAACCTCTTGATTACATAGTGAAATCCAGCCGGTAGGCTGTCAGCGTGGGAGAGTGGACGTAGGCTTACCATAAGCCGAACCACTATAAATTCTGTGTGCAGTTTTTCTATCCTTTAATCTTTACTTTACACATTGCACATTCAAGAGCACCATCTTTATAGAATCTGAATATTATTCAGACTCAAACTGTGCTTTATTATTTCCGCTTAAATTTGTTAAAATTGTTTAAGATCACCTATTCACCCCCCTTTAGGTGATCCTTGCTAGCCACTTCAATTAGTATCAAAGCCAGGTTGCTCATCTGTTGAAGTGTTTTACTTCTAAGCTTACGATCTATATGGCTAGCTTTGGTGCTCCAGGTCTTATTGAAGGTCAAAGTAACAACAGACCTCCTTATTTCGATGGCAAGGATTACAACATCTGGAAAAACAAGATGAAGGCTTTTATAAAGTCAATTGATCATATGCAATGGGACGTCATCATTAGATGAGTCAGATCAAAACCTTCTGATGCAAAAGAGAAGATGGATGAAAATATGCCAACAGATCTTCCATTATCTCAAACTGAGATATCCAAAAGAGAATCTTTAGATTCCAAAGCAATTTATTCTTTTTATTGTGCTTTAGCACCTGTTGAGTATAAAAAAATTGCTTCCTGTGAATCAGCTAAGGAAATCTGGGATACTCTCTACATCACCTATGAAGGAACAGATCGTGCCAAGGAAACTCAGATTAACATACTGCTTGGCCAATATGAATCCTTCAGAATGAAGCCTGAAGAATCTGTTGCCGATATGTATGACAGATTTACAGAAATTGTAAATGGTCTTGCGTATCAAGGACAACCCGTTCCAGATGTGATGAAAGTCAACAAACTTCTGAGAGGATTGACAAAACAGTGGGAGAACATCAAAACTTCCATCAGGGAAACTCAAAGAATCATGCCTCTCTTCGTGACTGAGTTGATTGGAACTCTTCAATCATATGAGACAGAAAAACGGATTGAAGAAAATGAATCCAGAGGTAATAAATCAATTGCTTTAAAGACTAATATTGATTTTGATGCAAATTCTGAAAATGAAGATGTCGATGATGAAGAACTAGCTCTCTTCATTAAGAAGTACAAGAGGATGAAGATCAAAGGGAGAAACCTCAAAGAACAAAGGCCTTTTGAAAAAAAAAGACTTCTGATGAAGTAGATAAATCAAAGGAAATAATCTGCTTTCACCGTAAAAAGCGAGGACACATCAAACCAAACTGTCCTTTTCTTAAAAAGAAGACCAAATTCGAAAAGGCAAAGAAGGCCTTGAAAGCAGAAACATGGAGCGATACAGAATGCGAAGACAGTGATGAAGACATCTCAAACTTCTGTCTAATGGCCAACTCAGATACAGACTCAGATTCAGAATCAAATGCAAAAATTGAGATTGAGGTAAATCATTCTGAAATGCCTATTGAAGTTTCAAATTACATTGATGAATTATGTTTCGAATTCAAGGCTGCTCTTAAAAGAATCTCTTCTCTGAAAAAGGAGAATTCATCACTTAGACAACATGAGTCTTCTCAAAAGGAAAAAATTGATTTTCTTCAAAGAGAATTTCATCAACTCAAGGAAAATCGAGATTTTCTTTCCAAAAAAAATAATGCTTTGAAAAAGGAAGTTACAGAACTTGTTTGCAAATTTTCAAAAGGCTCAGAAACCTTGAAAAATATTCTCTTTGTACAAATTCTTTATTTCAACAAATCTGGTCTTGGATTTGTAGAGGAGAGTAAAAGTTTAATTGATTTTCCAAAGGTCAAGGAGAGATTAAAACAAAGACTTCCTCGACAAGCTTATAAAAATCATTATAAAAAGAACTTTGTTAAACCTGTTGGTTGAAGTGCCTTAAAGTGCTCAAATTGTGGAAATCCACAACACTTTGAGAATGAATGTCCTAAGGTCTGGAAACCTATTAGAAGAGACTTCATTAAGACAGCCTATACTAACCTTCAAGGACCCAAACAAGTTTGGGTACCAAAGAAAATATGAGTAGTTGTAACTTTTGCAGGTTACCACAAAGAGGAAAAGAAAGTGATACCTGGACAGTGGATGTTCCAGACACATGACTGGAGATCTTAGCATTTTCGCTGAACTACAAAGTCTGAACGGTGGAAAAGTTTCCTTTAGAGGAAATAATAAAGGAAGAATAGTTGGAAAAGGAACTGTTGAGATTGGAGGACTTACAATAAATGATGTTTCATTGGTAAAAGGTCTCAGCTACAATCTGATAAGCATAAGCCAACTATGTGATTCAGGATTCAGAATCAACTTTCAAAAAGATACCTGTTCAGGAACAAGCAGAGACAATTCTCAAACTTTCACAGGAAGAAGACATGGGAACATCTATCTACTTGACGTCAACTCAAACTCCACTCACTGTTTGATCTCAGTCAAAGAAGATGAAGATCTTTGGCACAGAAGACTGAGACATATTAGTATGAAGCAGATCTCAAAAACATCAAACAAGAAACTGGTACAAGGACTACCAGATTTGAGATACAGAAGAACAGAACTATGCAACGCTTGCACTCTAAGAAAACAAGTAAGAAGTTCTTTTAAGCCTATACATCATGTTTCCACTATTCGTGCCTTGTAGCTTCTTCATATGGATCTTTTTGGATCAACCAGAACACAGAGCATTGGTGGTAAGAAATACTGTCTAGTCATTGTTGATGATTTCATCAGGTTTACATGGGTATTCTTTCTTGCTCATAAAAATGAAGCTTTCTCATACTTTTCAAAGTTTGCAAGAAAAATTCAGAATGAAAAGGGTTACACTATTTCAAGCATCAAAACTGATTATGGGGGAGAATTTGATAATCAAAGCTTCTCAAACTTTTATGAGGAAAATGGCTTTCAACACAATTTCTCTACTCCATATACACCAAAACAAAATGGTGTTGTGGAAAGGAAAAATCGTTCCTTGTAAGAAATGGCAAGAACAATGTTGATTGAAAGCAAGACTCCTTCACATTTTTTGGGCAGAAGCAGTTTTTACAGCTTGTTATATCATTAACAGAGTTTTTCTCAGAACAATTCTTGAGAAAACCCCCTATGAGCTTTTTAAAGGTAGAAAGCCCAACATCTCATATTTTCGTGTGTTTGGTTGTAAGTGCTTTATTCTTAAAAATCCAAATGACCGCTTTGGTAAGTTTGATGAGAAGGCAAATGAAGGTGTCTTCCTTGGATATTCAACTACAAGTAAGGCATACAGAGTCTTTAACAAAAGCTCTCAGTCAATGGAAGAAACAATGAATGTAAAATTTGTTGAAAATATCCAGACTCAAAAAGATGAATATGAACCATCTCCTACTATTCAAGAATCTGAAATTTCGCCAAAGATCGTTGAGTCTGAAGAAGGAAGCAAAAAAGAAATAATTCAGACTCAAGATGATGAGATCCAAAAGGAAAAAATTCGACAGAAACTGGAAACATAAATCCAGTCATCCAAAGAACCTCATCATTGGTAATATAGAAGAATGGATCAAAACAAGGTTAAAATACAAAGAAAACATCAGCAATCTTGCATTCATCTTAGAAATAGAACCAAAGGAAGTTGATGAAGCTTTATCAGATGAAAGCTGGATAGAAGCCATGCAGGAGGAGCTACAACAGTTCAGAGTTAATGAAGTCTGGGAACTTGTGCCAAGACCCAAAAATCATCCAGTAATCGGAACAAAATGGGTTTTTAGGAACAAACTGGATGACAAAGGGAAAGTCACAAGAAACAAAGCAAGACTGGTTGCAAAAGGCTATTCTCAAGAAGAAGGCATTGACTATGATGAAACCTATGCACCAGTTGCCAGGTTAGAATCCATTAGGCTATTATTAGCTTATGCTTGTTTCCATGACTTTAAACTTTTTCAGATGGATGTGAAAAGTGCCTTTCTAAATGGCTACATCAAAGAAGAAGTTTATGCGGAACAACCTCCTGGTTTTGAAGAACCAAAGAAGTCTGACTAGGTTTACAGACTCAATAAAGCTATTTATGGTTTGAAACAAGCACCTCGTGCTTGGTATGAGAGATTAAGTAACTTCCTTCTGAAAAATGGTTTCACAAAAGGTAAAGTTGACACGACTCTTTTCATCAAAAGGAAAGGTAAGGACTTTCTATTAGTTCAAATTTATGTTGATGATATTATATTTGGATCTTCTAATGAGTTACTGTGCAAGGAATTCTCAAGAAATATGCAGAACGAGTTTGAAATGAGCATGATGGGGGAACTGACATTCTTTCTTGGCCTACAAGTGAAACAAACCGAAAATGGAACTTTCATTTGTCAGGAGAAGTATGCCAAGGAAATTGTCAAAAAGTTTGGTCTGCAAAACTGCAAGAAAACAGACACTCCTATGTCTCAATCTTCCAAGCTGGACAAGGATGAAAACGGTAAAAAGGTTGATCAGAAGGTTTACAGAAGCATGATAGGATCTTTATTATATCTTACTACTTCTAGACCTGATATACTTTTTAGTGTCTGTATGTGTGCGAGATTTCAGTCTGACCCAAGAGAATCACATCTTTCTGCAGTAAAGAGAATTATCAAATACATTGGAACATATCCAATATTAGGTCTTTGGTATTCTAAAAACTCAGACTTTACTCTTATTGGCTTTTCTGATGCTGACTTAGCTGGTTGTAAAGTGGACAGGAAGAGTACTACAGGTACCTCTCAACTACTTGGAAATATGTTGGTATCTTGGTACTTAAAGAAGCAAAACACAGTAGCACTTTCAACAGTTGAAGCAGAATATGTTGCATTGGGGAGCTGCTGTGCACAGATTCTATGGATGAAGCAGCAATTACGAGATTTTGCAATAGAAGATTCAAGTACTGCAATCAAATGTGATAACACAAGCGCTATCAATTTGACCAAGAACCCTATTCTTCATTCCCATGCAAAGCATATTGAAATTAAGCATCACTTCATTCGAGATCATGTGCATAATGGTGATGTGAATATTCAATTCATTGATTCAAAGAATCAATTAGCTGATATATTCACAAAACCACTAGATAAATCTTCATTTGAACATATTAGAACCCAACTGTGCATTATTTATCCTTTTTCTTAAAGTGTTCTGAAGACAGGAATTTTTCAGACTCAGAGGTTCTCGGTCTGAATAATTCAAACTCAAGAGACAGGTACGTTATAAACTGTTATGGCATGAATATCTTGGCGGGAAAATTTTTGGCAAGATATTTTCATATCTGTTAATTCTGGAAAGCAAGCAAGGTAAATATTCTATATTATTTGATTGGTTGCTTATGCTAAATATGCATATATGCACTGTCCTTTTGATTGTCTTTAATAACTCTTGTCCGTAACTCCTTCCTTTATATGCCGTATCTCTTGCCGTAAAAACCCTATAAGTAGAAAGACTCTCATACTTTTTCTCTCTCGATTATCTCTCAGTCCATCTCGAACCTAAAAAGCTAATCTTTCTCTTTTCCCTCTCCAAAAATCCAATCTTTTACTTTCAAACCTGTTCATCATGTCGTATAAGATGAAGTCAACTCGGATTCTCAATCGTGATTCTAAATCCACCGCTCCGCCAGAGTATATGGATCTGTCAGATACGGAGTCCGAGCAGCCAAGCCCTGTGGTATCGACCCAACAGGAGCAACTTCGTTCTACGTCTACACCAGCTACAACCGGTAAAATAGATTTTCGGTACAAAGATATAAATCTGATGTGGAAAACCTATGAACGTCTCAAACGGAGTAATGTCTCTGACACTCTTCTTTTCGCCTGCTTAAAAGAAAACGGTTTTCGTGATGAGACTAGTCTTGTTAAAGAATACACTAAGTTTCATTCTGCACCTGCTGAAGATCAAGTTCGTTCTACTCCCTCTCGGTCTTCTTCTAAGAAAGGAAAGGAAAAGGTCGGCGAAACATCTAATCCTCCTGTTGAGGAATCAACACCTGCTAGCCCTAAACCTCTCAGTGCTTCAAAGTTTGTCATTCCTGATGATGATGCTAAATTCTATGAGAATTTTGTTATGAGAGCAGGTATTGCTTATGGGTCAATAGGTTCCGGTGGTCTCTTCAGAAGCACAGAGCACAATATGTTTTACAATATGCTTCTTGCTCGAGGAGTGATAACCATAGAAATGTTGATTTTGACTATCTTGATCGGGCTGGATTTCCCGTTTTGCATATCTTTAATAGGTTAGGCATTGCTGAATTTTGTATGCAGTCTGCCAAGGTATATGCTGAACTAATTGCATATTTCTATTCCAATCTCTCCATTCTGTCACCAAACTGGATCTAATTCACTGTTGGTGATAGACGGTATGACCTGAAAGCTGAAGATCTTGCCTTGATAATGGGAGTTAAACATTCTAAATTTGTTCCTGTGGATGTCAGTATTGAAGATGCTTGGTTGACGGCTTCTGGAGATCAGAAACTTACTTTAGGATCAAAGAAGACTTTCTCCTATTCTGCTTTAACCAGAACATCTGTGATTCTTCACAAAATCATCATCAACTGCTTGAGGCCCAAAGCAGCTTCCAAAACAGATCTCTCCAAATCTGAAGTCAAGCTTATATGGGCAATTCTAAAAGGGAAGACTCTCTCTCTACCTCACATTGTCATCTTCCACATGTATCGCACACTTCATAAGGGCAAGGGATTACTTCCATATGGCTCTTTCATCTCTGTCATATTTTTGTACCTGAATATCCTCATTCCTCATGAACTGTGTGAAACTGTGATTTCTAATATGTGTGTTGGAGAAAGAATGCTTCACAAAATGAAGAATTTTGATGATGTACGGGAGAAAATAGAAAAATCCAAAGGCAAGGAAGCTCTGCCCTCAGAAGGCAGAAAGAAGGTTGAAAGGACAACAGAGGTCAAGAAAAGAAAGGAACCAGTAACGAAATAGACAGTTTCTTCAACTCCAATCAAGGTTTATAGAAAGAAGAAAAGAACTCTTTTTCAGGATGAAGAAGATGAAGACCTTGAATCTGGAAGAACAGCTGATCCAGAGATTGCTACAGAGGTTCCAGAACCAGTGTTTGGGGAATCAAATCTGCCTGGTCAGGATGATGTTCAAAATGGATCTGATACTATTCGCTCTCAAGTCCATCCTGAAGAACCAGCTACTACAGAACCTTCTCAAGTAAATGAAGAATTTCAGGAGGAGATTCCACCAGAGACAGGGGGAGTATTTGAACAGAAATATGTCCGGAATCAGGCTTTAGAAAATTTGTCTATCTTGACCCTTATGTTGGAAATCAAGGAAAAACAAGCTGCACTAGAGGAAGGTATGAAGAATCTTCATCGGATTGTTGAGGAAAACAATCAAGCTGACAAATTTCAGGCAGAAAAGGACAAGGTAGAATTGCAGGAGGCGATTGCTCAGTGTTCGTCAAATCTGGAGCAAGCCTTGGGTCAGAGCAACAACAAGATTGAGGAAGCTGTTTCGATTCTAGAAAATTTTCAACTCATTCGAACTCCTTCTAAAAAATGACCTATCTGTTGTTCCTTCCTTCTTCAAACATTCAACAGTCTGTACTCATAATTCTTTTTTCTGACATTTTGTTTGAATGATTTATATATTTATACTGCTTAGTCTGCATGTTATTCTTTTGCTGATGACAAAAATGGGGAGAAATTATGCAGATAGTGTTATACTAACACCCCTTGAATTGCAGGATGTGCAGGAATATGAGAAATACATATATCATAAAGTCTTGTCAATATTGTATTTCATGCACTTAAAATATTTATTCAGTCAATATTATTTGAATATACATGAAAGTTTTGTCACCATCAAAAGGGGGGAGATTGTTGAGGAAAACCCCAAAAGATTTTGAAGTTGACAAAACTTTCGTAAATAACATGAAGTTATTTTCTAGGTTAATATAGTATGGAAGTTCAGATCTGAAGATTTTCCAGACGCGGAATATTTTCTAGACTCTGAAGATTTTCCAGACGCAAAAGATTTTCCAGACTCAGAAGATTTTCCAAACTCAGAAGATTTTCCAGACGCAGAAGATTTTCCAGACTCTGAAATTTTCCAAACACAGAAAATTTTCCAGACTCTGAAATTTTCCAGACGCAGAAAATTTTCTAGACTCAGACGTTGAAGCTTTTCAGACGCTGAATTATGCAGACGCAGAACTTAACAATACAGCTAGTGATCTGGCTGGGATTTCACAAGGAAGGTTTTGATTGACTCAATCTAAAACAATTTAATTGTCAATCAAAACATTATCACAACGAACTAATCTCTACTTATGGAAACCAAGATTCTGATTGTATGGGCGACCAGAATCAGCGGGATTCAGGATCTGATGTTCAACGGCTACTCAATTCCTTCTTTACAAATCTGTCCAAGGTGAAGATTGGAAGATGATCCTCTGAAAACTGTCCAATGGCTAGTATGGAAGTGGAGGAGTATTTAAGGAGATCAACGAGCAACGAAAAAAATACAGATTCAAGAATCATCAAGTCCAAAGCCTGAGTTTATTCCAATTCTTTTCTTCCTTGAGTCAAACTTTAGAATCTTGAGGAACACTTTGTAAGAGTGTTTGTGTGAGATAGAGAGTCCTATCATACACAATAGTGTTATCACTCTAGATCTGTAAAACCTCTTGATTACATAGTAAAATTTAGCCGGTAAGCTGTCAGCGTGGGAGAGTGGACGTAGGCTTACCATAAGCCGAACCACTATAAATTTTGTGTGCAGTTTTTCTATCCTTTAATCTTTACTTTACACATTGCACATTCAAGAGCACCGTCTTTATAGAATCTGAATATTATTTAGACTCAAACTGTGCTTTATTATTTCTGCTTAAATTTGTTAAAATTGTTTAAGATCACCTATTCACCCCCCTCTAGGTGATTCTTGCTAGCCACTTCAGTGATCTATGATCCCGCAGAAGATGTACAATAGGACGATGATTAGGAAGAAGCCATAGAGATTGCGGTAGCAAAGATGACCTTGGATAAACCTTATGTATACCAGGCCTTGAAGCTCGCCAAAGTTAAGGAGTCGATTATGGTGAGAGCAAAAGACACCCATAGGTATTCATTTGATGCAACTAAGTTGGATGGAATTTTCGATCTCTTTGTTCGGAATTGGTGTAATAAGTTTGACTGGTGGTCAAACCATCACGAGTAGAGAGGAAATAGCCAATAAAAGATACTGCAAGTGGCATCATTCGTGGAGCCATAACACCAATTATTGTAATGTGTTTAGAAAGGCGGTGCAAGAGGCAATACGGTAGGGTAAGATAAAATTTGCGGACAAAGGAGATAAGAAGATAGAAATCGATACTGATCTTTTCCCGCAGATGGTTGGGATGGCATTAGTGACTTTCAGGAGGTCACCCAGACCAAGTGTTTTATGCCGAAGATGTTGCCGAGAAGTACATCAACGATATTTCTCCTATGATGATGGCGACGGTCGAATGACCAATGAACATTGGAGCTAAGGGGTTGATCAATTTCCAGAAAGGTCTCGTAGGATGGCTTATAACTATCGGTATCATAGAAACTCTGAAAATAGACAACCTTGCCGCGGCGTTCCTTTACATGCTCAACGGCGAGTTGAAAGGAGGGTCGATTATGCAAATGGAAGAAGGCACTCCAACAATAGGATTGTCCATGCCTCATCTTCCGGAAGGCCCAAGATCTCGATCAAAAAGCGGACAAACAAGGTGCTGCTCAGGCAGCTATATGAAGAGGGACATCTAGGGGTTTCGATGTTGGGCGAATAAAGTGGCAAGTACTATTATTATGTTAAATACTCAACACCTAAATCAAGTAGAAAGGTCTCTGCTGAGGTTACCCCTATAGGATGGGGTCCAGGGCTCGAATGTGAAGATTATTATCCGGCTTCGTTGGCAAAATGACGGGTATATACCCAAACTTTGAAGATCCTACATGACCCTCCAAAAGAGCAATGGTTCATTGGAAGGGAGATATTAGTGATCCAACAGTCACTACATGAGTCCGGATGGGGATACATGTCGAGGACCTAGAAGAGGAGGGGACAGAGGAAGTAAAAGTGGCAGGAATTGCAATAACAAGTTAATGCCTTGGGACGAGCAAGGAACTCGCGCCACACAAGATCAAAGAACCTAGTGTGGGCTAGAGAGAAGGGGGAAACCTCAAATGCTGTCGAAGGTCAGGGAGATAGCAGGAAAGAACATTTAAAGCCTGTTACAAAAAATCCTGTAAGGGCCGAAAAGAACGAGGAATAAGTCAAGATGAGATCAAAGTTCGATAAGGGTCGAGCTAGATCAGTTTTCTGGGCTATCTCAAATATGGTGCAAGTGAGGCTTCCATTCAAGTTTTGAGCATCGGTGCTGAAGGCGACCCCCACAGAAGAAGAAGCGTTTGAGGTCATAGAAATTGTGAAGGCTGAATTCCAAGTTTACCAATGAGGAAAGGGTGGAGTTCGAAAAGCTATCGACTTTTAGAATGAAACATTTGAAGGCCCTCATGGTTGGCGAGAAGATTGATGGGCGCCCACTAAATAGGATTCTCGTGGATGCTTGGGTAACGCTAAATTTGATGCTGCATAAGTATTTCAGAAAGCTTGGTAAAAGGGGAGAGGAAATGATTCTGACTAACGTTACATTGCTAGACTTCGCCGGCGACCTAAGCGACGCTAAGCGGGCAGTGGTTGTGGATCTTACAATTGGTTCGCGCATGTCTAAGACCACTTTCTTCATAATAGATACGGACATGTCCTACAAGTTGCTGTTGGGTCGAGACTGGATCCACGATTCTCAATGCGTGGCGTTCTTGCTCCACCAAGCGTTGGCCTTTTGGAATGGGAGTAAGGTGGAATATGTGAAAGCCAATGATGAGGCAAGTGTCACGTGGGCTGATTTGGTGGGTGTAAGGTTGAGTGGAGAACGTTATATTCCCATAATTGAGCCACCTCCATTGGATACTGATAAAATTGCCCTCGGCTGCTTCACGGATTAGGGATTTTAATGGATCCATAAAAGAGAAGAGCTGGCTGATCGGGAATGTGACATATTTGATGGAAGAAACCTTATTACAAGAGTTGGATGAACGATATTCCAGCTATTTGGCAAAGGAAACCGATAAGTCCTTAGGGTTTGCCGATTGTATAGGGGACTTTGAAGAATCTCCAATAAAGGAAGAAAGTAAGTCCATTGAATCGAAAGACCCTTTGATAGAAGTTGATATAGGTAGCGACGATGTAAGGCATCTCGTATTCATAAGCGGATTGCTCGACGAAAGAGTGAGGAGTAAATTGATTGATGTCCTTCGAAGACACAGAGGTTATTTTGCATGGGATTATCACGAGATGCCAAGTTTAATTAGGAAAATAGTCGAGCATCACCTCCCTATCAAACAGGGATGGAAGCCTCATAAGCAGTCTCCTAGGAGGTTTGTCCCTAAAATCAATTTGAAAATCAAGGAAGAGATCGAGTGACTCTTGAAAGCTGGTTTTATTGAAACTGCTTGGTATGTAGAATGGTTTTCGAATATAGTCCCGGTGAAGAAGAAAAAGGGGAAATTGAGAGTTTGCATAGACTTTAGAAACCTTAATGCGTCGACATCGAAGGAGGAATATCAGAAGCCTATTGCTGATATGCTGGTTGATTTCGCGGCTTGCAATGAAATGATATCCGTGATGGATGGTCGTGATGGATGGTCATTTAGGGCATAATCAAATCTTTATCATGGAACAAGACGTGCCCAAGACGGCTTTCAGGTGCTCAGGCGCGATAGGAGCATTCGCATGGAAGGTGATGCCTCTCGGTTTGAAGAATGCCGGAGTCACATACTAGAGAGCCATGAATTTGATTTTCCATGGCATCATTTGAGATTTCATGGAGGTCTACATTGATGACATTATAGTCAAATCCGCAAAGGTAAGTCATCTTGACTATCTTGAACAGTCATTTATTAGAATGGAGAAATATCAACTAAAAATGAATCCTCTTAAATGCGCGTTTGGCATAAGAGCCGGAAATTTCTTAGGATTTCTAGTCAATAATAGGGGCATAGAAGTTGATAAGAACAAAGTTAAAAGCAATTTTAGAATTGCCACCTCCATTTAATAAGAAACAGTTGCAAATGATTCTAGGAAAGATAAAGTTTTTTAGACGATTTATTGCTAACTTGTCTTGCAAGATAAAAGTGTTTTCTCCTTTATTGAAATTGAAGAACCAAGAGGAGTTCGTGTGGAAGGAGGAACAACAACTTGCCTTAGAGAGGATTAAAAAATATTTAACCAGTCCGCCAGTTTTGATGCCATCAAAATTAAGTAGGCCATTGAAACTCTATGTGATGGCCATCGATACAATTATCGGGAGTATGCTGGCACCAAAGAATGACAAAGGCAAGGAATACGCGATATATTATCTCAGTAGGATGTTAAATGAGGCAGAGAAAATATATACAACCATTGAGAAGATCGGTTTGTCATTATACTTCGCATGCACTAAACTGCGGCACTATCTTCTGCCCGCAATTGTTCATGTCATATGTACAACCGATGTCATAAAATACATGCTTCCAAGGCCAATAGTGAGGGGCCATTTAGCAAAATGGTTATTTGCTTTATCCGAAATAGATTTGGTTTACGTGCCAATTAAAGCGGTAAAAGGACAAGCAGTTGCGGATTTTATCACTGAATACCCATGTGGTTGGGTCGACAAAGATGAAGTCATGAATTATGCACAATCAGTTTTATGGGTAGAATGACACTATTGGTGCCATAACTTGTGTACGACGATAACTTTGATGCCATAATTTTTTTTTCGGATTACTTTGATGCTAATTTTTTTGAAAAACGATCACTTTGGTGTCAACGTTGACGTGGCTTGCTGGAAATTCTACGTGATGCTGACATAACTCGCCGGAGAGGTCCATGGCTCATCGGAGAGGTCCAGTCAGCATTAAAAATAAAATTTAATGCTGATGTGTATTTTTTTAGAAAAATAAAAAATATATTATATTAAAATAATAAAAAAATAAAAGGGAAAATAACAAATAAAATTTAATTTTTTTAATTTTTTTTTCCTTCTTCTCCTGCGAGGGCTGCCCTCGCCGGCGTCGGGCGAGGGTGGCCCTCGCCCGACTCAGGCGAGGGCCGCCCTAGCCGGTGTTGGGTGAGGGCGACCCTCGCTCACCCAGGTGAGGGCCACCATTGCTTGACGCCGGCGAGGGTCGCCCTTTGCCAGATCCGACGAGGGCAGTCTCGCCGGATGCTGGCGAGGGCAGTCTAGACAGACGCTGGCGAGGGCTGCCCTCGCCGGAGAAGAAAAAGAAATAAAAAAAGAAAAAAATTCAAAAAAAGCCACATAATTTTCACGTGTATAAGTTAAATTATTATTTTTAAAAAAATAAATGTCATGTCAGCTTTTTGATCGGAGTCACTAAAGTAATCTATTTTTTCCAATTTTAGCACCAAAATTATCCGAAAAAAAGTTATGGCACCAAAGTGATCGCCGTACACAAGTTATGGCACCAATAATGTCCCTCTGCTACAAAAGAACTATCAGCCAATTTCCGTGATTCAGAGCTAGTTCACATAACGTGGTACCAAAACATGAAAGCCAATGAGTTAGTGCAGATGGCATTCGGTTATCGTGTTACTAAAGAACTAGCTCAAATAATAATTACTGAGACGAAGTGGCTACCGCCTATGTTAGAATAGAAATTGGTGGTGGAAGCTAGACCGAAAGAAAATGATACTGATTGCCGGACTCCCATTATTCAATATTTAAAAGAACCTCAATTGCGAGACAAAATATTGAGGCGGCAAGCACTAAAATACGTGTTACTAGGGGATGAGCTGTACCGGCGTATCGCAGACGGACTGTTGTTAAGATGTTTGAACAATGACGAGGCGATCTTAGTGATGGCTGAAGTCCACGAAAAGGCATATGCGCTGCCCATCAAGCGGGTATCAAAATGAAGTGGTCACTGAGAAGGCACGGATATTTTTGGCCTTCGATGACACAAGATTGCATAGATTATGCAAAGGGATGTAGGTCATGTCAGATACACGGTCCAATTCAGCATGTCACTGCAGCGCTATTAAAGCCTATTATAAATTTGTGGCCGTTCAGAGGATGGGCAATGGATATAATCGGCAAAATATATTTGTCGTTGAAAAGGAAGCACTTGCACATGTTAGTTGCTACTGATTATTTTACTAAGTGGATGGAAGCGATGTTGTACAAGACCATAATCCAAAAGACGGTTGAGGAGTTTGTGGAAGAGCATATAATATATCGTTTCGGTATACTAGAGACTATAACGGTAGATCAAGGGACTGTCTTTACTGGAGCGGAAATTTCGAACTTTATTGTCTCCCGAGGTATCAAGATGTTACATTCTACGCCATATTATACGTAGGCCAATGGTCAAGCCAAGGCCTCGAACAAGGTTATAATCAACCTGATTAAGAAACATCTTGAGGAGAACCCGAGTGAATGGGACCGGACATTATCAACTATACTTTGGGCAAACCGAACGTCGAAGAGATTGGGGATCAGAATGAGCTTGTATATGCTAACTTATGGTCAAGAAGCAATCTTGCCGTCGGAAATTACGGTGCAATCCTTGAGAGTTTGGCTCTAAATGACGTCCTACCCAAGGAGTATCGGGAAGCGATGTACATGTAACTAGACGAGTTAGACGAAGTAAGACATAATTGCGCAGAAGAAGAGAGTGGTGTGGGCTTATAATAAACATGTGAGAGCAAAGCAATTTGCCGTCGAGGACTTAGTATGGAAATCTATCATTCCATGTAATGTACATACCGAGGTCTTCGGTAGGTGGTTTCCCACTAGGGAAGAGCCATATCAAGTAACCGACATGTTAAGCGGTAACGCTTACCGATTAATGGATATCGATAGGAGAGAGTTCCCACGTTCAGTTAACGGTAAATTGAAGGCTTTCTACCCGACAATATGGGAAACAAGAGAGTGGAAAGAGGAAAGAATAGAAAATACCGAGGTCAACACCACACCGTCAAGCAACCCTAGATTCATTAGCGCAAGCCATGTACATCCTACAATAAGGAGAGGGGCTACTATCAATCGAGAAAGCAACAACAACATACTACGTAGTCACTATCAGGATAAAGTCGAGCTGCCTCCTGATCGCCATCATGAAGTCCTTGAGGTGGCCGTCCATGTGTGAGTACGCCTATTCACCCTGAGCGGCAGCCAGGAACATCTCACACGCCATCTCGAAGGTGCGGTCGCGTTCCTTCTCTAGGCTCTCAAACTTGGATTCCTGTGAAGACAGGAGGCCCTTGAGGTAGACATTAAACTCGCCAAAGGCAGAGACTTCAGACCCGATGTCTGACAATCCCCTAGTAAGACCTCGCAATAGCTCAAAATCCAAGTGGGAAGTGATGACACCTGCACGTTCCTCTAGCTTAGAAAGCTTTGCTCTCAGGCGGGCCTGTTCTCATTGAACCTGGTCAAGCCGCTTCTCAGTCAAAACCACCACCTTGCGATGCCACTCCACTACGGAGGAAGCGAAAGCACACGGTCCTCGAGAATGATGGCTCTCTCACGAAGGACCGCTTCTTCCTCGATCTTTGCCAAGTTCAACTTTTAGGCTTCTAAACCCTCAGAAAACAGAAGGGAGAAGAGTTCGTACCGACGGTGGAGTTTGGAACCAGAGATAGGTGCGACGTCCATCTCGGGAAGAAGTCTTTTCAAAGTTCTTTCTTTCTCCGGATCTCAAGCAAGAGAGGAAAACCTAGCGGAAAGCAACTTTATGAGTTGCTTCTGTTGGAAATTTCCTATAATATGGGCTTACATTAATTAATTGATTTTCTATTTCAAATACTCGGGTTAATGGATATTCCAATATATGTGTTGTACCCTTTAGTGATCTTATTAAATTGGGTTTCGGCATCTATAAATAACAGGTCTAGTTGAGCAGCAAAGTGTAGGCAATTGTGTTTAACTGAAGCCCATGATGGGAGGAGCCCAGTTAACGCACTAATGGGATTAGGGTTTGCTAGGTCCCCTCTCTAGCCTATAAAAGGGTAAGTTATACCTATCTGTCGCTTTATCCCATTGAAAGCTGCTATATCGAAATAGGCCAAAGAGAGGAAGATCGGCATTCCAATAGATCGTTGATCTATTTCTTTTCTTGAGAATAATAATGGTTCAAACAGGTACGCTTTAATTCCGCTAAGCGTGTCGTTTTGGTGTTTTGCATTCATATATGGATCTGATTAATTGTTGATTTATTAATTATTCATATTCAAGAGATGTTCTACATGTGGTATCAGAGCAGGTCATATATGATTGTAGAACCCAAATTTTTTTATAAACAAATTTGAAATTTTTTTTTTGCACCGAATGTTATTGCTATTCTTTCACGTGAATTTTTCAATCAATTGATTCTGAAGATTTTTTGTTCTACGTGTCGAGATCTTTCCAACCATATATAATTTGCATAGTTTCGTTGAGAATTGAGTGAGAATTTCGAATTTGAAATTCTAGGGTTTATACTTTAAAAAAGTTCTAGAATTTTCAAGTTACTTTTAATTGATTGATGTCTACGGCCTCTTGGAAATTTTTTTTTGGCCCCATGTTTGACGGGGTGTCTGTTTGACGATTTGTACGTCGATTTAAAGTTACTAGATCTTGAGGTTGACTGAACCCGTTGGATAGAAGGTTGTATTGCTTATAGTGGTAGATGCTAATCTTCTGCGTATACATATCTGATGATTTTGTGGGGGTTACTTGCTGATTTTGGAATTTGAATTAACTCTGTAGCTTTCGCAAACCCACGGTTGTTTCGAATCTTGTTAGGTTACTTGATA
Source organism: Syzygium aqueum (assembly GCA_031216185.1). Taxonomy (NCBI): domain Eukaryota; kingdom Viridiplantae; phylum Streptophyta; class Magnoliopsida; order Myrtales; family Myrtaceae; genus Syzygium; species Syzygium aqueum. The sequence goes on from CM062238.1 coordinate 22,490,635, forward strand.
GATATTTTCAGCGAATAATTGATATAGAATAGATGGCGCTTAGAATAGATTAGATATGTTATCTTTAGTAATTCTACTCCCTAAAGGAGTCCTCCATATTATATTAGATGTCCGCCTTGTAATTGCCACGTTATTGTTAAATGCAATACGATCCTTAGAAGCACATGTCGTAAAGTGCTTCATATTGTCTAATGGAATTGTGGGCATTGTTTGAATGAAACTTTTGCAAATCCTTATTGATAAGAATTAGTATATACAATCACCTGCCCAAAGGGGGTTATTGTGTATATTAATTTGAAAATTGCATGAAGATAAGTACACATGTTAATAGATGGGGATGTATAACTCGAAAGATTTATATGCCCAAAGGGGATGATTTTTTGAAAGTTATGTGTAATTTCCCTCTATAGTAATATAATGGAGATGTATAATTTAAAGGATTTGTCTACCCAAAGGGGATGGGTCCTTGACAATTATGTGTAATTCTCCTGGTTGTTGTAATCTTCATGATATGGAAAATAGTGGTGCATTATATACTCTGCCCAAAGGGGAGTTTATAGTGTGCTAATTATTTTGTTGAATTGTTTATTGCCCATAATTGATCTTATTGCATTGTATGTGGCTCAAACAGTTACTTTTGCTGTAAACAACAATAATGCTATTGTCGAAATGTTAACTGGATCGAACTTCAAGAGATGGAAACAAGACATAGAGTTTGCTCTGGGAATTGTGGATATGGACTTAGCTCTGCGTGAGGATGAACCTACCAAGCCCAATGATCAAAGCACTGCAGATCAAAAGACTTACTATGCTAAGTGGGAAAAATCCAACCGACTAAGCCTCATTGCTATGAAGAGGTTCATTACTGAGCATCTAATTAGTGGTTTGCCAGAAATAGCAAATGCGAGAGAGTTTCTTGCAGCAGTGGGAGCAAGATATGCAGTCTCAGACAAAGCTGAGGCTGGGAATTTGCTGAGTGAGTTAACTAGTATGAAATATGATGTTGCTATGGGTGTTAGAGAATTTATACTGAGGATGGTGCATATTCAATCCAAGCTTAAGGCCCATAATATTGTCCTTTCTGAAGATTATGTTGTGCATCATGCCTTAAATATTCTGCCTGCTGATTTCAGTCAGATTAAAACTGCTTATAGCACTCAGAATGAGACTTGGAGTGTTAATGCTTTGATTACTAAATGTGTGGCTGAGGAAGAAAAGTTAAAGAAGGAGAAGAATGAATCTGCCCACTTGATTACTAATGCCAAGTTGAGTTCCTTTAGAGGAAAATGGAAGCCTAAAGGGTCGAATGCTTATGCCCCTAAGAAAGATCAAGGCTTCAAGAAAATTGGCAATAATGGGAAACATGGAGATAAGAATTTTAAGTGTTTTCACTGCAAGAAGCAGGGTCACAAGAGAGCTGATTGCTATAAGTTCAAAGCTTGGCTAAAAGCAAAGAAAGAAAGTAGCCAAGGTGAGTTGTTGGTTTGTTCTGAATCAAATATGGTTGATGTTCCTTTGGATTCTTGGTGGATTGATTCTGGTGCTACTGTACATGTGACTACTACCTTACAGGGTCTCACAAATCTAAGGAATCCAAGTCCGAGGGAGTCGAAGCTTAAAGTTGGAAATAATATCGGCGTTTATGTCGAGCATATAGGGACAGTAGTTTTGAATTTAGACTCTGGATTTCAGCTAGTTCTAAATAATGTCTTTTATGTTTCTGGATTTAGGAGGAACTTGATATCTCTTTCTTTGCTTGACAAGGCTGGATATTGCCTTTATTTTGCAAATAATAGAGTGGATTTGTTTTATGACTTTAAAATTATTGGGAATTGCATTATGTTTGATGGATTATATCGATTATCTTTATCTCCCGATAGACCATATTGTTCCTTCAACGTTGAGAATAATGTGGCTAAAAGATCCTTGATCAAGGAGAAATCTTCTTTGCTATGGCATAAACGATTAGGGCATATCTCCAAAGAAAGGATAAATCGACTTATCAAAGCTGATATCCTTCCTCCTCTTGACTCAAATGATGCTGAGATTTGTATTGATTGCGTGAGGGGAAAGTTGACGAAAGTCAAGAAGAAAGGCGCTACTCGCAGTCAAAATCTGTTGGAGATAATTCATACAGATATTAGTGGGCCATATTCAACCACCTTGTGTGGAAATAAGTATTTCATTACTTTTATTGATGATTTCTCCCGTTATTGCTATGTTTACTTGATTAGGGAGAAGGCTGATGCTCTTGACATGTTGAAAGTATTTTGCACTGAAGTTGAGAAACAATTAGGAAAGATAATCAAGATTGTAAGATCTGATCGTGGTGGTGAATATTATGGGTGATATACTGAGACTGGACAGCAAATGGGACCATTCGCTAAATATTTACAGGACTGTGGTATCGTCGCTCAGTATACAATGCCTGGGAGCCCTGAACAGAATGGTGTAGCTGAGCGGAGAAACCGCACACTTATGGAGATGAAACGAAGTATGATGAGCAGATCTAATATGCCTGAATACTTATGGGGCGAGGCAATTAAAACAGCAGCTTATATATTGAATTGTGTACCCAGTAAATCAGTGCCAAAAACACCTTTTGAGTTATGGACGGAGAGAAAACCAAGCTTGAACCACTTTCGAGTTTGGGGGTGTCCTGCAGAGGTGAAAATTTATGATCCTTCGCTGAAGAAGACTGAACCCAGGACAACGAGGTGTTACTTTATTGGATACCCTAGTCATTCTAAGGGGTATAGGTTCTATTGTTCTACTCGTGGCACTAGAATTGTTGAGTCTCAGACTGCCAAATTCCTGGAGTTGGATGTTGCTGAAGAGAGTTCCTCTCAATCCTTTCAAAGGGAGGAACCAAACAATACAGTCTCTATTTCATTGCCCATTTTGAATTATGACTCCATGCAAGAGATTTGCAAAGAGGAAACCCAGCAAGAAGCAGATATTGGAAATAGGACGATAGATCATTCTGTTACAGAAGAAACTCCCCAGATGAATGATCTAGCTCCAGAAGTGCTTGTGCGAAGATCACAACGACAAAGAAGACCGACGCTTTTGAATGATTATCATGTCTATCTTGGAGAAACTGATTTTAACATTGGACATGCAGTTGATCCGGTGACCTTCAAAGAAGCTCTTGACAGTGATCAAGCAGATAAATGGTTAGGAGCAATGAAGAATGAGATGACTTCCATGTCAAATAATCAAGTATGGGAACTCGTTGATCTACCTGATAGGCACAAACCAATTGGCTGCAAATGGGTATTTAAAACCAAGAAAGACAATAAAGGTAATATAGAGAGATTCAAGGCAAGATTGGTTGCGAAGGGATTCACACAGAGAGAAGGCATTGATTACACTGAAACCTTTTATCCCGTGTCCACTAAAGACTCTTTTCGAATAGTTATGGTATTGGTGGCTCATTTTGATTTAGAGCTTCATCAGATAGATGTCAAAACAGCTTTTCTAAATGGAGATTTGGATGAAGAAATATATATGCAGCAACCTGAGGGGTTTAAAGAAGCTGGAAAGGAGCATATGGTGTGCAAACTTCGAAGGTCTATATATGGTCTCAAACAAGCATCACGTCAGTGGTACTTGAAGTTTGACAGAGTTGTGAGATCGTTTGGCTTTGAAGAAAACAAATTTGATCAATGCATCTACATGAAAGTAAGTGGGAGTAAATATATTTTCTTAATACTTTATGTAGATGACATTTTGATTGCTAGTAGAGATGTTGATATGTTGCATGAGACAAAAGGTTTTCTATCTTCAAAGTTTGATATGAAAGATCTTGGGGAAGCCTCTTATGTTTTAGGCATTGAGATTCATCGTGATAGATCTAAGAAGGTTATGGGATTATCTCAAAAAAGTTATACAGACCGCGTTTTGAAAAGATTCAATATGCACACCTGTAAGGTTGGTGAAGTTCCTGTTGTGAAAGGAGATAAATTAAACATAGAACAGTGCCCCAAAAATGATGTTGAAAAAGAAGCAATGAAGAATATTCCATATGCTAGTGCAGTTGGCAGTCTTATGTATGCACAAGTATGTATCAAACCTGATATTGCTTTTGCAGTGAATACTCTTGGGAGATATCTATCGAATCCAGGCCATGAACATTGGGTTGCAGCTAAGAAAGTAATGAGATATCTGCAACGAACAAAAGAGTTTATGCTTATGTATAGCATAGTAGAGGATCTAAAGGTGATTGGATATTCAAATGCGGATTTTGCCGGTTGTTCAGATGACAGAAAATCGACTTCTGGATATATTTTCATGATGGCTGGAGGTGCTATTTCTTGGAAGAGCACAAAGCAAACCTTAATTACGAACTCTACAATGTATGCTGAGTTTGTAGCTTATGGTGCTTCAACTCAGGCCGTTTGGCTCAAAAATTTGATCTTAGAATTGCGGATTATGGACTCTATTGCAAGACCGATAGTCATCTATTGTGACAATACCACAACCGTGTTTTATTCTAAGAATGACAAAATCAGCAATGCGTCTAAACACGTGGAGATCAAATATTATACTGTTAAGGACTTGGTCAAAAAGGGAGCTGTTGTGATCGAGAATATTAGAATTGAGCACATGTTGGCTGATCCTCTAACAAAAGCTTTACAACCCATTCTATTTAAAAAACATGTAAACAATATGGGTGTTTTAGATTCTTTTGATTCCTTTTGTTAGTGGGAGTTTTGCATAGTTTGTTTATCTGGATATTGTGATTATATGCAAACTGATAATGCTTTTTTATGATCTTTATTAAAGCATTTACTTTTGATTTTCATCATTATTTTTGCTATGTCGACTGAGAGATGGAAATATAAAACAATATCTTTAAACATATTTTAGTTTAAAGATGACTGGTTGTCACTAATTTTGAGATCTCATGTTGAATTGTGACATAGTTGTGCAATTTCATGTTGTTTAGAAATTGTACTAAGGCAATTTCATATTGTTTAGAAATTGTGATGATGCAGTTTCATGTCGTTGAGAAATTGCGTTGAGGACCGATAAGGAATAGTGCATGTTTGATCACATGTTGGCACTATTTCTTACTACACTACTAGGCCTATGATCCATGAAATTATAATGCTTATTATATGTGATTATGGAAGGTCATGTGTTGTGGTATTTACTTAACACTTTGACCACCATAGTCCTATATTGAGGTTATAAAGGATTGGGTTGGTTTTGAGATGCCATTATTGGAATATTATTATTATTATTTTTAAATCGTGGCCACATAAAACAAATTTTCAGTTATTAACTTGAGAGTGTCATTTTCGAAATAAAATCATTCTAAAAAAAGGGTTAATTAATGTAGCCCAAGTGGGAGAATGTTGGAAATTTCCTATAATATGGGCTTACATTAATTAATTGATTTTCTATTTCAAATACTCGGGTTAATGGATATTCCAATATATGTGTTGTACCCTTTAGTGATCTTATTAAATTGGGTTTTCGGCATCTATAAATAACAGGTCTAGTTGAGCAGCAAAGTGTAGGCAATTGTGTTTAACTGAAGCCCATGATGGGAGGGGCCCAGTTAACGCACTAATGGGATTATGGTTTGCTAGGTCCCCTCTCTAGCCTATAAAAGGGTAAGTTATACCTATCTGTCGCTTTATCCCATTGAAAGCTGCTATATCGAAATAGGCCAAAGAGAGGAAGATCGGCATTCCAATAGATCGTTGATCTATTTCTTTTCTTGAGAATAACAATGGTTCAAACAGGTACGCTTTAATTGTCACGCCCCGAACCCCAACGGGCCCGCAACACCCCCTTACAAAAGGTCGTAAGGAACGCGACGTCCCAGGACGCGTCGCCGACCCAACCAAATCACGCAAGCGGAAGCAAAAATAATAAAACAACCTTGACGTTGAAAGAATATGACTAAAGGATAGGACAATAAAAACTTTAACGAACATAGAATAAAAACCGAATCCATAGTAGTCGCACATTAGGCCATTAAGGTTTAAATCCGCACCATCAATCAAAAAGGGGTAGGGGTTGGGTAAACTGCAACAGTACCAAAAGAGAGTATCACTACCAAAAAGGAAACGTCCTAGTCCTACACCTAAGCGTCCCTACGGCGTCCAATCCGGATCAAACCCAAAGGTGCCTGAATCTGAATCCGAATCCGAATCTATCTCGATCGGGTTCTCCTCGGTATCTCCCTGCGCGGCTGCCATAGGCTCCTCTTCGGGCTCAGGTTCGGGGACAGGAGTCGGTGCGGGATCGGGATTCGCCGGGGGACCGTCGGGGTCTGACACCTCACCATCGGGAGCGAACTTGTCCCAGGGCTCCCAGTTGACCGCGTCTTCGCTGGAGTGTCTCAACCCCTCAAAACCTCGGATTGGCCCCGAGTCCTCCAACCCGACCCGATGGGACCAGGCCAGGTACTCGTGACGCTCCAAGAGCTCTAGTCCAACGTCTACTAAAATAAACGTGCGGTGCCTAATGTAAGTCTCGCCCGGGTTCGGGCCCGGGTACTCATCGTCCACATGCCACATGTGCATGGGGATCCCAAAACGCCTAGGAGGCGCCATACTCAGGGACGGGGATCTGAAAATGGTTATATAATAACCGTGAGAACGAGTCTCAATAAGCGATACCCTAAACCCCACCTAGGCTATTACGTACCCAGACAAGTCAAACAGGCGAATCACCAGGCAATATAATAAAATTCACGCGACACTTACCTCGCCTCGGATCCTGAACAAACCCTGCACGTTAGTATGAATATGATAATAACGATAATAAATCAACACTAAATAACAACCACCCGACACCACTTTCCACTCGCAATCAGTCAATCATCCCAGCAAACCACACGCGCCACTAGCCATTCCAATCACACGCTCAACCAGCCAATCCAGTCACACTCAACAGCCGTCTCAATCACACTCAAGTCGCATGCGCGCGTCTAGCCAACTTTCCTCTCGCGGGCTCACAAGCCGCCCAATCACTCAAACCAATGGCCGCCGTCAACACGTCCCAAGCCATGTCAATCATACTATCCAGTGGCCGCCGTCAACACGTCCCAAGCCACATAATCAATCATTCCAATGACCGACGTAAAACACGTCCCGGTCTATCACACCTTTAACGGGCCACCGTCAACACGTCTCAAGCCCGCATCCATTTGGCCCATCGGCCGTTCAAGCCTTCACACGGACCGCCGTCAACACGTCCCAAGTCCATAGCCCTCCGATCGATCCGGGCTCAAACCGACAGGCGAGCACACGCCATTCAATGAACAATTTTCAAGCCAATTACTCCAACACTCAAAAATCATTACTTAAACCACAATTCACATTTCGCCATCAGCATACTATTTCATCATACAAACAGCCATGCATGAATATTCAATTCAAACATAATAATTTAGCTTAAATTAAATAACGCAGCATAATGTAAAGTAGCTAAATTAACTTACGCCCTAGCCGTTCTAACCTGGGACATGCCAAATAAGTACCCAAAATACTAAGTAGGGCTTAGGATAGCACTTACCAAATTTTGGCCCGGGAAAAATCGACTCGGGCCCGAAATGGCCCAAGTGAACAGTACCGGACCGGGCGCGGGGACGGGCCACACGGGCACGGTGGCCGGTCAGCGTGCCTAGTGCACGGGCGCGGCGAACGTGCGACGTGCCCGGGGCGCACGACCGAGCGGGACGGGCGACGGGCCGGGCGACGTCTTGGCTTGGACGGGCAGTGTGCCGGGCACACGGGCCAATGGCCGAGCGGGACGGGTGACAGGCGCGGCGACGGGCGCGGGGCTCGGCCACGGGCGCGGCGACGGGCGCGGTGCTCGGCCACGGGCGCGGCGACGGGCGCGGGGCTCGGCCACAGGCGCGGGACTTGGCTGGGGGAGCTCCGGCGCGGCGGCACAGCGGCTGGGGGACTCCGGCGCGGCGGCACAGCAGCTGGGGGGCTCCGGCACGGCGGGACAGTGGCCGGAAATGGCTCGGGGGTGGCTGAACAGGGGCTGGGGAGCTCCGGGAAGGGCAGCTCAGTGGCTGGGGAGCTCCGGGGATGGCGGACAGTGGCTGGAGAGGCTCCGGCGCGGCTGGACAGTGGCCGGAATGGTTCGGGGGTGGCGGAACAGGGGCCGGGACGGCTCAGCCACGGCTGGTCAGCGGCTGAGACGGCTCGGGGTGACGTCGGCGAGGCTGGACAGCGGCTGAGACGGCTCCGGCACGGCGGCAGCGGCTCAGGCGAGCTTGGCTACGGTCGGACAGAGGCTGGGGCGGCGTCGGCGAGCGGCTGCGAGCGGCGGACGCCACAGAGGAGTAGAGAGAGTGAGCCGGGGCGGGGTGGTGCGGCCGTGAGGGCACTCTGCGGCGGCGGCGGTGGCGTTCAGGCGTCGGGGCGGCGCTGGGGAGGCCGGCCGGGCGACTGGACGACGCCCGGGGCTCGCCGGACGCAGCGGCGAGCCGAGCTCGTGCGCTCGGAGGAGAAAGAAGCAGCGCTGGCCGGAGCTTCCAGGCGTCACGGCGGCGCGGCAGCGGCGCGGGGGAGGACGGTGGCGTCGACGGTCGGTGGGGCGGCGTCAGGCGGAGGCTGAGGGTGGTCGGGCGGAGGCGGAGGGTCGTCGGGTGAGGGCTGCGGAGGTGGAGAGGGTTGTGGAGGTGGAGAGGGCTGTGGAGGTGGTCGGGGGAGGAAGGGGGGAGCGGTCGACGGGCCGACGGCGGCTGGCGAGCGGCGGTGCAGCACCATCGGGCCACGGCGGCGCTAGGCGGACGGCTGGGCTCACGGTCGGCGTCTGCAGCAAGGAGAAGCAGAAGCAGCGGCGACGGTTCGGCCAGTCGGGAAGGAAGGAGAGCGGCGGAAGAGAGAAGAGAAAGAGAAAGAGGGGAAGGAGAGAGGAGAGAGAGAGAGGGGGGGTTTTTTGCATGGGGAAGGGGCACTGCGGGCGTGCAGGGGGCGTGCGTGCGTGCATGGCGTTGCCGTGTACGGGGAGAAGAGAAAGAGAGAGAGAGAGGGAGAGAGAGAGAGAGAGAGAGGGAGATGAAAGGGAAGAGAGAGGGACGGGCGTGCATGGGGGAGGGCGCGGCAGACGTGCATGGGGGAGGGGAACGCACGGCTGCATGGCGTTGCCGTGTACCGGGCGAAGAGAAGAAGAAAAAGGGAGAGAGAGAGAGAGAGAGAGAGAGAGAGAGAGAGAGAGAGAGAGAGAGAAGGAGAAGAGGGGAAGGGGAACGGCGGGCGTGTACCTGGACGTCGCGCGCGTCCAGGGGGGAGAGAGAGAAGAGAGGGAAATTAACGGCCCTCGAGTACGATCGGGTGGTCCGAATTTAAACCCGAAAATAATCCGATGGTCTAAATAAATCCTAGAAAAATACTAGGGCAAGGGCCAACGTAATAAAACGACTCGAAAAATACACTACGAGGGAGGTCTACTAGTCCGAAGTCGCACTCGGTCGAAAATCCATTTTTCACACATTCCCGGCAATATTGACGCTGGCCACACAAAAATCGACACCGTCCAATTTAATTCGACCCGGAACTCCCGGAAATTGGCTGCCAAGTTTGGAGTCTAAAATAACGACCAAATTCGATCGAGTGCGATTCTAACAAAAATCTCTAATTTAAAAACAAAAACCCGAGAGTGATCAGTTCCCGGGCGAGATTCAATTATAAGCGCACTGACAAATTATACGTTTAATAAACCCCAAAAACGGGCCAAAATTCAGAATGTCACAACTCTTCCCCCTTACAAAAATTTCGTCCTCGAAATTTACAACCCAACCCAACTATTCAAACAAATGGGGGTACTGGTGTCGCATCGACTCTTCACTTTCCCACGTCGCGCCTTCGGTCCCGTGGTGCTCCCAAATAACCTTGACCATCGGGATTTTCTTGTTTCTCAACACCCTTTCTAGTCTGTCCTCGATCCGAACTGGCTTCTCCACGTACGACACCCTGTCGTCCACGTCTATTTCCTCATAGTTCAGCACGTGGGTCGGGTCCGGTTCATATTTCCTTAGCATAGACACGTGGAACACGTTGTGCACTTGAGACAAATTCGGCGGTAGCGCGAGACGATAAGCCAGGGTGCCTATTCTCTCCAAGATCTCGAATGGACCCACGTACCTCGGGCTCAACTTCCCTTTCTTACCAAACCGAGATAGTCCTCTCATCGGCGATACCTTGAGGAATACGTGATCCCCAACTTGAAATTCCAAGGGTTTGCATCTCCGGTCTGCATAATTCTTTTGGCGGCTCTGAGCTGTCTTGATTCTGTCCCGGATAACTTTGACTGTCTCAGTCGACCGTTGCACCAACTCTGGGCCTGAAATGCTCCTTTCACCAACTTCATCCCAACAAACTGGGGTTCTGCAGGCTCTGCCATACAATGCTTCGAATGGTGCCATTCCAATGCTCTGCTGAAAGCTATTGTTGTAGGCGAATTCAACCAAGTGCAACTGCTCTTCCCAGCCACCCCTAAAATCCAAAACACAAGCTCGCAGCATGTCCTCCAAAGTCTGGATCGTCCTTTCAGACTGGCCATCCGTCTGGGGGTGATAGGCCGTGCTGAACTGTAACTTCGTTCCTAATGCCGTGTGAAGACTTTTCCAAAAGACGGCGGTAAATTTAGGGTCACGGTCCGAAGTGATCGTCACTGGTATTCCATGAAGACGAACTATATGTCGCACATACAAGTCGGCATACCTTTCTAAGGCGAAATCCTTTCGCACCGGTAGAAAATGCGCTGATTTTGTCAGCCGATCAACTATCACCCAGATCGAATCATAGCCCCTTTGACTTCTTGGTAATTCCATCACGAAATCCATCGTGATGTGTTCCCACTTCCACTCGGGAATTTCTAATGGCTGTAACATTCCGCCCGGCTTGCAGTGTTGTGCCTTCACTTGTTGGCACGTCAAACACTTAGCCACATGCTTGGCCACGTCCACCTTCATGCCGTTCCACCAATAATGCTGTCGTAGATTCTGATACATTTTCGTACTCCCCGGGTGAATACTGTATGCACTACGGTGTGCTTCAGACAAAATCTCTTCCTTCAGTTCTGTATCATTGGGCACGCATAGCCGTCCCCGGAACTTTAAAATTCCATCTTCGGATACTTGAAAATCTGATTTCCTCTTTGTGGCATCCATACTCACGATCTTCTGTACCTCTGGGTCCGTCTTTTGAAGAGCTTTAATCTTAGCCTGAATCTCTGGTTCAATCCTCAATGCAGCTAGTAAACTCGAGACCTGACTAACTTCGAACTTAAATTTCGAGTCTCGAACTCCCTCCAACAAGGTCCACTCCTTGACCATCATGTGCGCGATGCTCGATTTCCGGCTCAGTGCATCCGCCACCCTATTAGCTTTTCCAGGGTGATACAATATATCGCAGTCATAATCCTTAAGGAGTTCCATCCAACGGCGCTGTCTCAAATTTAATTCCTTTTGGGAGAATAAGTACTTTAGACTTTGATGATCCGTGTAAATCTGAAATTTCTCCCCACACAGGTAGTGTCTCCACATCTTAAGAGCGAAAATAATCGTAGCCAGCTCCAAGTCGTGTGTTGGATAATTCTGCTCATGTGGCCTCAATTGCCGCGATGCGTATGCCACTACTCTCCCATGTTGCATGAGCACGCATCCCAATCCTCGCAATGACGCATCACTGTAAATCTCATATCCTCCCGGTCCTGACGGGATCGTTAATACTGGCGCGGTTGTCAGTCTCTGTTTTAATTCTTGGAAGCTCCTCTCGCACTTATCCGTCCATTCGAACCTCGTCTCCTTCTTCAGTAATCGTGTCAAAGGCATCGCTATAGCTGAAAATTTTTCCACGAAGCGTCGATAGTACCCTGCTAAACCCAAGAAGCTCCGGACCTCGGTTACCGTTGTTGGCCTCGGCCAATCCACGACGGCTTCAATCTTCGCCGGGTCTACTGCTATTCCTTCTCCGGATACCACATGCCCTAAGAAGGCCACTCGATGAAGCCAGAACTCGCACTTGCTAAACTTGGCGTAGAGTGCATGCTCCCTTAAGGTCCGTAGAACCTTTTCCAAATGTACCTCGTGTTCGTCGGGACTCTTCGAATACACCAGAATATCATCGATAAACACGATCACAAACTGATCCAAGAATTCCTTGAATATCCGATTCATTAAATCCATAAAGGCTGCAGGAGCGTTCGTCAGTCCAAACGGCATCACCGTAAACTCGTAGTGCCCATACCTCGTTCTAAATGCCGACTTCGGCACGTCCTCCTTCCTGATCTTCAATTGATGATAGCCGGTCCTCAAGTCGATCTTAGAAAATACTGACGCCCCTTGCAACTGGTCAAATAGGTCCTCAATCCTTGGCAACGGATACTTATTCTTGATGGTCACCTGGTTTAGCTGCCTGTAGTCGATGCACAATCTCAATGATCCATCCTTTTTCCTTACGAACAAAACTGGCGCTCCCCATGGAGACGCACTAGGGCGAATGAAACCCTTGTCCAATAACTCTTGCATTTGGACCTTCAATTCTTTTAACTCTGACAGCGACATTCTATAAGGTGCTTTCGAAATCGGTTCCGTACCTGGGGCCAACTCGATTGCGAACTCCACCTCTCTGTCAGGGGGCAGTCCCGGCAATTCCTGAGGGAAAACATCGGGAAAATTGCACACCACAGCTATATCCTCTAGCCTCGGTTCTCCAACCGTCGAATCGACCACACTTGCCAAGAATCCTTGGCATCCCTCAACCAACAGCTTCGTTACTTCGAGCGACGAAATCCAAGGGATCGAGGTTCCTCCTCGGTTTCCCGCAAACTCAAATCTAGGCTGTCCAATCGGATTAAATTGGATTACCTTGCTACTACAATCCATAACAGCTTTCTGCTTGCCTAGCCAGTCCATACCGACTATCACATCAAAGTCGTGCATACGCAATACTGCTAAATCTATCCTCCCTTCCCTATCGCCAATCACTAACTTACAATCGGGACAACCCAACGAAATCAGCACTTTATCATTCAGCGGAGTAGCAACACACAACGCAACATCAAGCGGCATCGGTTCAATCCCAGATAATTCAACGAACTGCTCAGAAATAAAGGAATGCGACGCCTCCGGATCAAATAAGGCATAAGCAGCATGATCACAGAGAGAGACCGTACCTGTGACCACGCCCGGCGCATCCTGCGCTTCCCTCCTTGCCACTGCATACACTCGTCCTTGGGCTGGCGGCCTGTTCTGATTTGCCGGCTGAGCAGCTCTAAATTGGTTTCCGTTCCGGGGCGGCGGTGGCGGCAATATAGGCGGTCCAGCTTGCCTATTGTTGGGGCAGTCCTTCATCTGATGGCCTCTCCCTCCACATGTAAAACAGGCTCCGCCCCTAGTTGGGCAAGGTCCATGGCCGTGTCTTCCTCCACATAGTCTACATGGGGCGTTCTGATGGCGATTCGGTTTTCCAATGTTCCTCCGAGCTGGTGGTACGAAGCGACTGTTTCCCGACATGGGCCTCTTCCCCAGCTGACGGTTGTCCCTAGTCGGGGCATACCGCGATCCAGAAGCGGCAGCCCTGTCTGACTGATCCCGCTCAATTGCTTGAGCCCTCTCATATATCTCATTATAACTCCTCAAGTTCAAAGAGATCATCTGAGTACGGAGGTCCGGCTTCAGCCCATCCCGGAACCTCCTAGCCTTGTCCGTTGGATCCTCCACCATCCTGGGGGCAAATTTGGACAACCTTGCAAACTCTGCCTCATACTGATCCACTGATGACTGACCCTGATGAAGTCTCATAAACTCAGTCAACTTCTGCTCTTGAGCACTCTCCGAGAAGTACTTGCCATTGAAGGTCTCAGTGAAGACAGCCCAACTTGGGATAGTACCGGCGGGAAACACCTGACCCCTGGTGGCCCTCCACCAATCATTTGCATTGCTCTGAAGCTGGTAGACTGCTAGCGTCACTCTCTCTTCTTCAGTACATCCGAGCACCTCAAAGGCTTTCTCTAGCTCCTCTATCCATCTTGGTGCAGCCTCGGGGTCACCTCTTCCATCAAACTTCGAGGGCTTCAACCTCAAAAACTGCTCCACTAGCTTGGACATCGGCCTGATCGTGTTCACTCGCACCAGGCCAGGATCTCCACCAACTACGTTATTCTCCTGATTTCCATTGTTCCCAACGATCTCACTGGCAGCTGCAGCAGCAACAGTCGCACTCCTTTCTCCGGCCTGCCTTCCTGCTAAAAACCCTGCTTCCTCTAGCACTCTCCACATCTCATCCAGCCTAGGATCCCCCGTCACTCCAGCTTGCGGGGCTACACGACCTCTTCCTCGACCTCGGCCTCGACCTCGACCTCGACCTCGACCGCTATCCTGACCGCTACCTTGACCGTCCATCTTATTGATTCTTACAAACACTCACCTGATAAGGTCTATGCAGAAATTAGAAATCTAGGCCAACTTACCAATCTATGCCCTAGACAGTGCGTCACAAAACAATTCACTAAACAATCAACCAATCACAACATCACTCGATAGCAACCAACAAGGTTTCGTGCACTTACCTCAAGTCCTGACGCACCTGCACCTCACACATTATCGCATAAATTCAAGCAGCAATCACAATCACATTGTCTGGGGTACGCATAGCACACGCGTCTTCCTAATTGGCTACCCCAAAGTCATCGCTCCTTATCACTCCAGGTTTCGACCATCTTGGATCGAGCAGACCATGCTCTGATACCAAATCAACGGGGATGTCACGCCTCGAACCCCAACGGGCCCGCAACACCCCCTTACAAAAGGTCGTAAGGAACGTGACGTCCCAGGACGCGTCGCCGACCCAACCAAATCACGCAAGCGGAAGCAAAAATAATAAAACAACCTTGACGTTGAAAGAATATGACTAAAGGATAGGACAATAAAAACTTTAACGAACATAGAATAAAAACCGAATCCATAGTAGTCGCACATTAGGCCATTAAGGTTTAAATCCGCACCATCAATCAAAAAGGGGTAGGGGTTGGGTAAACTGCAACAGTACCAAAAGAGAGTATCACTACCAAAAAGGAAACGTCCTAGTCCTACACCTAAGCGTCCCTACGGCGTCCAATCCGGATCAAACCCAAAGGTGCCTGAATCTGAATCCGAATCCGAATCTATCTCGATCGGGTTCTCCTCGGTATCTCCCTGCGCGGCTGCCATGGGCTCCTCTTCGGGCTCAGGTTCGGGGACAGGAGTCGGTGCGGGATCGGGATTCGCCGGGGGACCGTCGGGGTCTGACACCTCACCATCGGGAGCGAACTTGTCCCAGGGCTCCCAGTTGACCGCGTCTTCGCTGGAGTGTCTCAACCCCTCAAAACCTCGGATTGGCCCCGAGTCCTCCAACCCGACCCGATGGGACCAGGCCAGGTACTCGTGACGCTCCAAGAGCTCTAGTCCAACGTCTACTAAAATAAACGTGCGGTGCCTAATGTAAGTCTCGCCCGGGTTCGGGCCCGGGTACTCATCGTCCACATGCCACATGTGCATGGGGATCCCAAAACGCCTAGGAGGCGCCATACTCAGGGACGGGGATCTGAAAATGGTTATATAATAACCGTGAGAACGAGTCTCAATAAGCGATACCCTAAACCCCACCTAGGCTATTACGTACCCAGACAAGTCAAACAGGCGAATCACCAGGCAATATAATAAAATTCACGCGACACTTACCTCGCCTCGGATCCTGAACAAACCCTGCACGTCAGTATGAATATGATAATAACGATAATAAATCAACACTAAATAACAACCACCCGACACCACTTTCCACTCGCAATCAGTCAATCATCCCAGCAAACCACACGCGCCACTAGCCATTCCAATCACACGCTCAACCAGCCAATCCAGTCACACTCAACAGCCGTCTCAATCACACTCAAGTCGCATGCGCGCGTCTAGCCAACTTTCCTCTCGCGGGCTCACAAGCCGCCCAATCACTCAAACCAATGGCCGCCGTCAACACGTCCCAAGCCATGTCAATCATACTATCCAGTGGCCGCCGTCAACACGTCCCATGTCACGCCCCGCACCCTACGAAGCGTTAACATCCTGCATATAGGTCGAAATGTGGTGTGACGCTCCCAGGTTACGACACCGACCCAAAACCAACATCAGAGAAAACACGCCTCATGCGGAAACGACGTATATATAATAGATATATATATACACCCAGACAATTTAAAAGCAACCATGAATAGCAAGAGATAACAAATTACGAACTATTAAAACAATATATACATTCAATTTAAGACTTCTATACAATATCCATCTATAAACAGGAGATACAACAAAAAGGCCACTAAAACAAAAAGGGATCGATGGCCTAGGGGATCGGGCTAACAACCGGAGGGCTACAGTCAAAAGGTATCGGCCCTCGCTCCTAAAAACTGAGGTCTGCCCTAGGGTATCCAGTCTAGGTCAGATCCAGACGCCTTGGACTGCTCTAGCTTCTCCTCTGAACTCATAGCCTCAGACTCTGTCTCGGCTCGGGGTCCTGCTCCTCGGCCCCAAAATTCACGGCCGGTGATCTGAAATGTCGGTTTTATCACAACCGTGAGAAATCTCAGCAAGTACAAACCACTAATCCTAAACTAGGCTAATGTGCACCTCCAGAAGGGTGAATAAAACGCATCTAACAATGAACCAGTAAAACAAATTAATTCACCCGAGCTCACAGCCCAATATATTGTCTCATAGCCCTGCAGGTTAGGCATTTGATATCACTTAACTCATGTGCAATTATATCGACCCAAAGGCCACAATTGGATATACCGACCCGTAGGCCCGACCCGAAGGCCACAGTTTGAATATATCGACCCGTAGGCCCGACCCGAAGGCCACAATTTGATAAATCGACCCGTAGGCCCGACCCGAAGGTCACAAGTGATTATAACGACCCGTAGGCCCGACCCGAAGGCCACAAGTGATTATAACGACCCGTAGGCCCGACCCGAAGGTCAACATTTGAACAAAGTTCAGGCATGCACATCATTGCACTTAATTTCAATTCAATCACAGCCTGGCATATAAATGATACACTCAGAAATTCATGCCAATACTCAAGCTTACGTGCCGAACACAGTTATTTACCAAGCCCATGAATCTAACGCACCCTCGGCATCATCAAATCATTACCCTTCTAGCTCAATAAACCAAACATTCATTCCGAGGTAGCTCAATGTGTTAAAGGCCCACCTTGGGCAATTAAATCTCGATAATAGTTCTCACTACTTCGGGGTCATTCAATAGGATTTATACATGCCCTAATCAACCCCTAAAAATGCCTAAATTCTCGTCATTAATCCATTAGTCTTAGAATATTCAATTTGGGCACAAACTAGGCATTTTCGGTAATGAATGAACAGTACCAGGTTTAAACACCAAATAAGCCTTAAACCATGTTTAAACCATTCCATAAGTCCCCAATCACAACTACTAATCACCCAACAACCAAATATACTTGATTAGGCCTCAAATAAGCCAAATTAGCCCCTAAAAAGTCCAATTCCAAGTCATTAGCACTTGAACTTAATTAGTGCCACACTTAGACAAAATTACACAAATTCGGTACTCAATGAACAGTACCAGGGTAGATTAACATTTAGGCACTAAACCACCTTTAAACCATCTCATTAGGGCCTAATCACTTACCCTAACCATCCAACCACTAAATACACATAATTAAGCTTCAATTAAGCCTAATTAGCCCCTAAAAATATCAAATTCTAAGTCATTAACCATTGAATTCACTTAGTACAAAACTTAGACAAAATTGCACATTTTCGGTACTTAGTGAACAGTACCAGAACAGAGGGTTGTTTAGGCTTTAATCCACCATTAAACCATCTCATTAGGCCCTAATGACCTATACAAAACATCCCACACACAATTAAGCCTAATTAAACCTCAATTAGGCCTAATTAACCCCTAAAAATGCACAATCAAACTAATTAGGGGTTTAGGGGTTTATACTCGCCTATTAGCGACTCGGGACGACGGGAACGGGCGGTCGATCACCGACGCGCGGTAAGGATCGACGGCGGCGTTCCGGGTGCAAGCCGGCGGTCACGGCGACGACGGAAACGAGGATTTGTTGCTGTTCTTCACTGTTTTAAGCTGGAAAATGGGGCTGTGGGTGGCTGTGGTGGTACCAGGCGGTGGCTGGTGGCTAGCAGCTCCGGCGGTGGGTACTGTTCCGGCGTGAACAGTACCAGACCCAGCAGAAAGCCCACGGTAGAAGAAAAAAAAACAAAGAAGAAGAAGAGGAAGAGGAGAAATCGGGAGAAATGAGGGGGAGAGGAGAGAGAGAGAAGGTCAAAACTGGTCCAAGGTCTGGTGAGTGGAGTCCAAGTGTCAAAATCTTAGCCAAAATGACCATTTTGCCCCTCATCCAAGGGCTAGAAATGCTTCTTATCCAATAATGCATGGGCAAAAGGGTCAAAAGCCCTTAACCAAGGGCTAACCAGACCTGAGTTAGCCCTAATCAGCCTTAGTTAATTTCCCCCAATGGCCAAAATTCGGAATTATCAAAAACGGGCCCAAGGGCAATTTGGTAATTTTCCGGTCCCGGGTCAAAATTCCAATTTTTGCACCTACGCATTCCGTATATGCGTGGCCAACATAATATGGCGTCGGAATCGCGAAATTCACTTTTTAAGCCCCCGAAAATCGACTGCAAAGTTTTGGGAATAAAATAATATTATTTTCCAATTTTTGTCGAAATTCCAGTTTTTGTCCAAAATGACTCCTGGCATGCGTGGCCACTCCAAAATGACGTCCGTCTCGAGAAATAACCTCATACGGCCCCCGAATCCAATTCTGCTTCCCGAGGGCAAAACCGTAATTTTCTGACCCCGGACCAAAAATCTGATTTTTAACCATATTCGCTCAAAATGTGCGTGGCCAGCGTAGAATGACGTCAGAACTCCAAAATTAATCTCTTAAGCCATCGAAAATCGATATCTCAATCCGGGCCCAATCTCGTGCTCAAAATTCGTTCGGTTTTCAATTTTAGGATCTCTCACTAACGGGTGGCTGTTTAGAGTGTACGCGTATCGACCTAGGGTTATCCGAATCACGACGATTCCGTCCTTTGAGAGAATGAGAATCTATCGCTAGTCCCGAGAATCACGATCATACAGTTCAGGCTTAGAATTGACTAACCACGAGTACTTTCGGTCTTGCAGAATCACCTGCGATCCGATTGCACATCGTTGGCCTTGGTTAAATCCAACCCGTTGCCTTTCCTAAGATCGATTCCTATTGGTTCAAAATATTTTCTCATTACTTCTCAAGACCGGTATTCGATTCGAGATCGAGTTCCTGATCCACGTACCACTTTCTAGTTAGCCATACCCTATTGGTTAGTATCCCGAGAGTGATCAGCTCTGGGCGAGACTTACTAAAATGAAACGAGAGTTAATATACACATTATTGGTCCCGGTAACGGGTCAAAATTCGGGATGTTACAATTCTTCCCCCCTCACAAAAATTTCGTCCCCGAAATTTATACTCTAAACTTGCTCCTCAAACAAATGGGGGTGTTGACGACGCATGGCCTCTTCGCTTTCCCATGTAGCGCCTTCTGTCCCATGGTATTCCCAGACTACCTTGACCATCGGGATGGTTTTATTCCGCAGTACTCGATCTTTTCGGTCCTCAATTCTGACTGGTCTCTCCACGTACGACACTCTGTCGTCCACATCTATCTCTTCATATCTCAGAACGTGCGTCGGATCTGGTTCATACTTTCTTAACATCGACACGTGGAAGACGTTATGCACCTGAGACAAGTTGGGCGGCAATGCCAACCGATAGGCCATATCACCAATCTTTTCTAGTATTTCGAATGGACCAACATATCTTGGGCTTAACTTTCCTTTCTTGCCAAATCGGGACATTCCCTTCATAGGCGACACCTTAAGGAATACATGATCTCCAACTTGGAATTCCAGAGGTCGTCATCTCCGATCGGCATAGCTTTTCTGGTGACTTTGTGCTGTCTTCAATCTTTCTTTAATGATCTCGACAGCTTCCACTGTTTGCTGTATCAACTCTGGGCCAGTAATACTCCGCTCACCTACTTCATCCCAGCACACCGGAGTCTGGCACGCCCTACCATATAAGGCTTCAAATGGAGCCATCTGAATGCTCTGCTGATAGCTGTTATTATATGCAAACTCTACCAAGTGTAGCTGCTCTTCCCATTTACCTTGGAAATCCAGCACACAAGCTCTCAACATGTCCTCAAGGGTCTGGATTGTGGAGGTGGAGAGGGCTGTGGAGGTGGTCGGGGGAGGAAGGGGGGAGCGGTCGACGGGCAGACGGCGGCTGGCGAGCGGCGGTGCAGCACCGTCGGGCCACGGCGGTGCTAGGCGGACGGCTGGGCTCACGGTCGGCGTCTGCAGCAAGGAGAAGCAGAAGCAGCGGCAACGGTTCGGCCAGTGGGGAAGGAAGGAGAGCGGCGGAAGAGAGAAGAGAAAGAGAAAGAGGGGAAGGAGAGAGGAGAGAGAGAGAGGGGGGGTTTTTTGCATGGGGAAGGGGCACTGCGGGCGTGCAGGGGGCGTGCGTGCGTGCATGGCGTTGCCGTGTACGGGGAGAAGAGAAAGAGAGAGAGAGAGGGAGAGAGAGAGAGAGAGGGAGATGAAAGGGAAGAGAGAGGGACGGGCGTGCATGGGGGAGGGCGCGGCAGACGTGCATGGGGGAGGGGAACGCACGGCTGCATGGCGTTGCCGTGTACCGGGCGAAGAGAAGAAGAAAAAGGGAGAGAGAGAGAGAGAGAGAGAGAGAGAGAGAGAGAGAGAGAAGGAGAAGAGGGGAAGGGGAACGGCGGGCGTGTACCTGGACGTCGCGCGCGTCCAGGGGGGAGAGAGAGAAGAGAGGGAAATTAACGGCCCTCGAGTACGATCGGGTGGTCCGAATTTAAACCCGAAAATAATCCGATGGTCCAAATAAATCCTAGAAAAATACTAGGGCAAGGGCCAACGTAATAAAACGACTCGAAAAATACACTATGAGGGAGGTCTACTAGTCCGAAGTCGCACCCGGTCGAAAATCCATTTTTCACACATTCCCGGCAATATTGACGCTGGCCACACAAAAATCGACACCGTCCAATTTAATTCGACCCGGAACTCCCGGAAATTGGCTGCCAAGTTTGGAGTCTAAAATAACGACCAAATTCGATCGAGTGCGATTCTAACAAAAATCTCTAATTTAAAAACAAAAACCCGAGAGTGATCAGTTCCCGGGCGAGATTCAATTATAAGCGCACTGACAAATTATACGTTTAATAAACCCCAAAAACGGGCCAAAATTCATAATGTCACATTAATTCCGCTAAGCGTGTCGTTTTGGTGTTTTGCATTCATATATGGATCTGATTAATTGTTGATTTATTAATTATTCATATTCAAGAGATGTTCTACAGCTTCCACTCTTCAACTACCTCCATGGAGAAAATGTGAACGATTTGAGGAGGAGGAGACGAGCCCATGATGGAAAAGATACAGAGAAGTTTGGATATGAAAAGATCAGAAGAAACTGTGTCTATTATAGCCGAGGAAAGAGATGGTTCAATGCACTATGCGATCATGGAAACGAAGAATCAGGAGATGTGTGAAAGTGGAAAGTTTATCTTTACATGCATGATGTAAAAGGAGTTTATATTACTAGCAAGAAGCTGCAGGAGGAGACAAATGATTGAGGAGATAAAAAAATCTCTCGTAGGCCGTCATTACCTTCGAACTTAAACGAGAATTTGAAAAGTCGTGAGTTGGCTATCCCTCGAGCGTGCTAACATCCCACCAATGGTCATGTAATGGCAATGCCCCAGGATGCGTTGCTGACCAGGATGCGTTGCTGACACAAATAAATAAGATCGATCAAATGAACGCATATAGAAGCGTACTTAAAACCCCAACAACAAACAACAAAGAGGGATAGTAACAAAACACTTTGAGAAGAAATCAACGAAGCCATTTTATAAACATAACGTTAACCTTAGGAAGATACATACATACGAGCCTATCACGAGGCTACTTCCTCAAGACCAAACATACAAAATGGGATGCAAATGGTCAGGTTAACCTAACTTCGCTATAAAAAAGGGGCGACCAAAAAGATGGAATATCCAAACCCATCGTCAAACCCGGTGATACCCAGGAGGTGTCTTCGGATCCAACTCCATGCCATTCGGGTCGGATACCAAATAATCCGAGTTTGACTCCGGATCCATAATAGCCCCGTTCGGAGGGTCAAGATCCATGGGATCCCATACCTTGTCTCCTATTCCACCATTAGGTGGTCCATCAAAACCCCTAATGGGTTTGAACAACCCATCTCCGTTTCTAAGAAACCAAGCTATGAACTCATGAGGCTTCCATAACACCAAGCCCTCATCCACCCAAACGGTAGTCGCGTGCTTTTGGTATATCCTATCCGGTCCAATCGGATACTAAGATATGATTGTGCCCATATCCATAGGCACTCGAAAACGTATGGGCGGACGGTTCATACTTGGGGGTTTGAAAAAATTTAACAAACAATAATAAGATAACTCAACAAGTAAACTTCCTAAACCTCGCTTAGGAGAATATGTTACCTCCGGAATGGCCTAAACATACAATTGCTCCCACGAGTACATAACGGAATCATATGTTCAAGAGTCACATATGACGTATATGTTCGATTATCAACCTTAGGCACATAGCACTCGTTGATGCAAATCGCACTCACGATAGCCATATTATTAACGACCCCTCGGACCACGGCACATCCCATGGATGGCAGTCTTCCGGCATGCCGGGCATCGTCCCGCACCACCCCAGCGATGGCATCGTCTCACCAACCTCAATGATGGAATCCCACAAACGGGTTTGTCCCGAATCTGATTTGCGAATGATTTCGTCTCACCTTGCCCCCGCGACGATATCCAATCACCAAGATTGGGCACAACCTTTACGGCCACGGCACAACCCCTAGGGTTGGCGGTCTTCTGGTAAAACCGAGCACAAACGGAACTTTAGGTGATCATGCACGCACATCATTCATTCAAGTCTCCCCAATTCTTGTCTTTCTCAATTAGCCAATGCAAACATGATCCATGCTCTTTTGTCAAAATGTTACGACTTTCACATGTAAAAAAGCAATAAAATATTCACATGTGATCATGCACATATAATTGACCCGCCAAACTTTGCACACTATCATTTTAGAATATCCTTGTCCTGTACGACACATAAAACGTGGCATCCAAACACGACTCCTTGTGAACTTCCAAATCATGCCCATAAGACCTCTCTTTAAAAAAATATTCATCAAGGTTTGCAAATTGTACAATCAATTAACATGGCATAACAAGCTTCTAATCCTTATAAAACATGCACAAAATTCAGCCTTAACCCACGGCAACTTATCACCATATAAGACAAAAGTATACAATAAGCTATCACGCAAATCACGATAAGTTATCATGCATATCACGATAAGCTATCACGCAATTCACGCTAAGCTATCACGCAATTCACGTTAAGCTATCATGCAAATCACGATAAGCTATCACGCATTTCATGATAAGCTATCAATCCAAGCTATTATAAGTTATCCATAAACCATGATTAGCCCTTAACTAGATCACCAAATCTAACCCTAATTAGCCCCTAAACCATATCCATTAACAACCTATCCACCTAATCAAGGTTTAGGAAGCAACTTATACTTAAAATCCAAGAAAAACTAAGCAAGATAGTAGCAACCAACCACGGTAGTGCAGTAGCTCTGGCGGTGTGTAACGGCGGACAGCGTGCGACGACGTGTGGCATGCCACGGCGGTGGACAACCATGGTGGTGGTGGCTCACGGTGATAGTGATGGTGGATGATGGTGGTGACCGAACACAGAGAGAGAGAGAGAGAGAGAGAGAGAGAGAGAGAGAGGCGACAGTGAGGGGTTTGGTGGTGATGACGACCACGGTGGCAGATGGCGGCGATACTGGTCGCGACGATGGTGGTGGTGGTGTGGTCAGCTGAAGAAGAGGGGGAGTGAGAGAGAGTTTATCCAAGTGAGAGAGAGAGAGCTCTTGCAAGACACTCAAGAATGAAGGGTCAAGATTCAATATTGATCAACAAGCCAAGATCCAAGGGCCAAGATTGAATCTTCCAAAACAAGCCAAGATAAATATCTAAAGGCAAAATTGTACATAAGAAAAGATAATAGGGGCATTCTGGTCATTTGTGGTCGGCCAAATAATGGAGGAGCACAATGACCATTTTGCCCTTTAGCAAATCAAAGGAATCTAAAAGACTTGGGGGTAAAAAGGTCCTTTTCAATTCTGGTCCAAATTTCACATTTTCCAAGAATTCTGAGTAAACCGGTAAATATGTGAGTTTAATGAGGCGACATCCAATAGTTTAGTCGTGAAACCCTTAAAAGTTCGATACCCAATTTCGAATTCTAATTCATGGCCAAAATCGATTAATTGCGACTTTAGTGTATCTCAAACTAACGAACGGTTTTTAGGAGTTACGCATATTCGACCCGTGATCGATTCAATATCAAGCCATGTTTAAGCTTACTCAAGCCATGGGTGACCTCAGTTGTTATGTAATTGCGAGGGTCAATCGTTAGTTCCGAAGTACATGATCATTTGGAATTGGTTTAGGGTCATTTGCAATCCATACAACGATCAAACGGAATCATCTATGATCCGATCGTATACCATTGGCAAAACATTCTATAACCATTCCTTGATCGGCCTATGGTTGCACAAAATTATCCGTCGTTAATCCTTATAATCGAATTATCAATCCATGGTTGAGTTCTCAGGTCTTGCGTACTTAATTCCTCAATAGCCTTTCCCTAATGGTTAGTCCTTTCGTGAGTAATCAATTCAAAGCAAGATTTAACTAACAGTGCATCGATAAAATAATCATTTCATATATCCCAAAAATGATCGAATTTCAGAATGTCACAACTCTTTCCTCTTTAAAGAAATTTCATTCTTGAAATTTACAAACAACCAAGCTACTTAAACAAATGGGGGTGCTGACGCCTCGTTACTTCTTCGCTTTCCCACGTGGCTCCTTCTGTTCCGTAGTGTTGCCAGATCACCTTAACCAAAGGGATTGTCTTGTTTCGCAATACTTGCTCTTTTCTATCCGCTATCCGCACCAGTCTTTCCATGTACGACACCTTGTCGTCTACGTCTATCCTTCATAATTTAGTAAGTGGGTCGGATCATGTTCACACTTCCTTGGCATGGACACGTAGAAGACGTCGTGCACTTGAGCCAGTTTCGGCGACAAAGCTAAATGATAAGCCAAGATTCCAATTTGCTCTCAAATGGTCCAACATATCTTGAGCTTAGCTTTTCCTGCTTGCCAAATTGTGAAGTTCCTCGCATAGGTGACATTTTGAGGAAGACGTGATCACCTACTTGAAATTCTAAAGGTCTACGTCGTTTGTCTACGTAGATCTTCTGACGGCTTTAGGCGGTCTTAAGCCTTTCTCTGATGACTTTAACGGCCTCAACAGATTGCTGTACCAACTCTAGACTTGTAATTGTCCTTTCACCAACCTCGCCCCAGCATATCGAGGTTCTGTAGGTTCTACCATATAATGCTTCAAATGGCGCCATCTTAATGCTTTGTTGGTAGCTATTGTTATAAGCAAACTTGACGAGATGCAGTTCTTCCTCCTAACTGCCCTTGAAATCCAAAACGTAAGCTCGCAACATATCTTCAAGAGTTTGAATCGTTTTCTCAGATTGACCATCCATCTACGGATGATAAGTTGTGCCGTACTGCAGCCTCGTTCCCATGGCACCTTGAAGGCTTTTCCAAAATATAGCGGTGAACTTAGGATCACTATTCGATGTGATCGTCACTGGTACTCCATAAAGACAAACTATATGGCGCATGTACAATTCTGCATACCTGTACATGGCGAAGTCCTTTTGTACGACGATGAAATGAGTAGACTTAATCAGTCTATCAACTATGACCCAAATAGAGTCATTACCTCACTGACTCCTTTGTAGACCCATCACGAAGTCTATTGTGATGTGTTTCCATTTCCATTCTGGGATTTTTAGTGGTCATAGCAATCCACTTGGCTTGTAATGTTGCGCTTTCACTTGTTGGCATGTCAAGTACTTGGCTACGTGCTTGGCTACATCCACTTGCATGCCATTCCATCAGTAATATTGACGCAAGTTCTTATACATCTTAGTGCTATCTGAATGGATGCTATACTTACGGCGATGTGCTACTGATAGAATCTCGTCCTTGGGTTCCACATTGTTAGGTACGCACAGTCTCCCGCGAAACCTCAATGTTCCATCCTCAGCCACTTGGAAGTTAGGCTTTCTTTTATTCGCATCTCTTTGCAGAATCTTCTGTATTGCAGGATTCATCGATTGCAATGTCTTAATCTTGGCCTAAACTTCTAGCTCAATCCTTAAGGTAGCTAACAAACTTGAGAGGTGACTTACCTCAAACTTAAAATCCGAATTTGTTAGTCCCTCGAGTAGAGTCCATTCCTTAATCATCATTTGCGTGATGGTCGACTTTTGACTAAGTGCATCCTCTACCTTATTAGCCTTTCTAGGGTGATACAGGATGTCGCAGTTATAGTCCTTGAGAAGTTTCATCCATTGACGATGTCTTATATTCAACTCTTTTTGGGAAAACAAGTATTTCAAACTCTGATGATCCATGTAAATCTGAAACTTTTCCCTGCACAGGTAATGCCTCCAAATTTTTAGGGCAAAGATGATCACTGCTAATTTCAAATCATGAGTTGGGTAGTTTAACTCATGAGGCCTTAACTGTCAGGACACCTATGCAACCACTCTTATATATTGCATTAAAATGCATTCTAATCCCTTAAGCAATGCGTCATTGTAAATCTCGTACCCTCTAGGACTAGATGGTATCGTTAACACTGGAGCGGTTGTCTACTTGTGCTTGAGTTCTTGAAAACTCCTCTCGTGCTTATCTGTCCATTCAAACTTTATTTCCTTTTTTAGTAGGCGTGTTAAAGGAGTAGCTATCGCGAAGAACCTTTCCATGAATCATCTATAATAGCATGCTAAGCCTAGGAAACTTCTAATCTTAGTCACTGTTGTCGATCTTGGCCAGTTCATGACTGACTCAATCTTGGCCAGATCCACTGAGATTCCTCCCCAGGGATCACATGATCAAGGAATGCTACTCGATTGAGTTAGAACTCACACTTACTAAACTTGGTGTAAAGTGCATGTTTTCTTAAGGTTAGCAACACCATCCTTAGATATTGCTCATGCTCTTTAGGAATTTTTTAGTATACCAGTATGTTGTCAATAAATACAATGATGAATTGATCTAGAAACTCCTTGAATATTCAATTCATCAAATTCATGAAAGCAGCTGGGGCATTAGTTAGTTCAAATGGCATCATGGTAAACTCGCGTAATGACCATATCGGGTACGGAATGCCGTTTTCGGTATATCTTCCTTCTTAATCCTCAGTTGATGATAGCCCATCCTCAGGTTTATCTTGGAGAATATTGAAATTGATGTAGCTTGCAATGATCACTTAGAGGGGGGTGAATAGGTGATCTTAAACAATTTCGATCAATTTATAGCGAAAATAATAGATCACGGTAGAGTCTGAATAAAATTCAAATTCAAAACAGTTTATATAGACATAATTCTTGATGTGTATTATGTAAAGTAAGAGAAAAGGGATAGAAAAAGTACACACAAGTTTATAGTAGTTCGGCTTATAGCAAGCCTACGTCCACTCTTCCACGTTGACAGCCTACTGGCTGGATTTCACTATATAATCAAGAGGAATTATAGATTCAAAGTGACAACACTCTTGTGTATAATAGGACTCTTTATATCATACAATCACTCTTATAAGGTATCCCTCAAGATCTTAATGTTTAGTTCAAGAAGAGAGAGAAAAAGAGAGATCATCATGATTTTACTAGGCCTTGAATGACTAGGGCATAATGACCCTAAGATAGAAACTTGGAGGCCAAGTTGGAAATGAATGGCCTCAAATTAAAGACTTGCACAAGAAGCTTAATTATGAAGCATAGACTTGAGGGCCAATTGCAACTTGAGGACCAAGTTTTAGGATCTTAATTGCTCCTATAGGTCATCATGAACTCTAGATTGAAACTTAGAGCCCAAGTTTAGATTATGTGACTAGAATTAAATCTTGCTCAATAAGCCAAATTAATGGCTAAGACTTTGAAGGCTATTTCATCATGGCCTTTTGGCTCTTTTTCATTAATAGCCAAGATTTTCAAGATCTAGATAATGATGGTATTAGACTTTAGGGGCAATTTCATCATGACATTTGTCTTTATTCATGAATAGCTTATGTGTGCCTATAGACATTAATGTACGGGTTTAGGTGTCATCTTGGAATTTAATGTATAGCGTGACTCATGTACCCTAACTTACGGTATTATAACCCTAGTAGGACACTCGGTAGTCAATTAGACACTCAAATTATTAGGCCGAAGATGTGATAAGATTTCCTTTAATTATAGGTGACACTTGAATCAAGGTGATTGGACCATGTGGCAAGTGAATTATGAGAGCTTGGAGGATTCTAGAGAGTCAATAACTTGGAGAGTAAGTTTTGACTTTTAACTTGGTGAGCAAGTTGGGTTTGCCTATAAATAGGCCTGGTCCCCCTTTAGTTACCACACACCATCTCCTCTTCCTCTCTCATCTCTCATTCTCACGCCACTCACACTCTCTCACACGCCTACCCACCAGCCGGTTCTTTCTCTTACTCACGCCACTTTCCTCTTGTTTACGCCAATCACCACTTCATTCTCACGTCACTATTTGGTCCCCATAAAATCTCGCATTGTCGAGTAGAGTAAGTGAATTCCCTAATATTGAGAAAGAAAGATGAGATGCGTTGTGACGTGGTTTGCTTGGACTGTGTTCGGTCGTTTGATTGGTCGTGGTTGATTCTTTTCATGTCTTGCCTATGTTTCATATTTGATGTAACGTGGTTTGCTTGAACCATTTTCAGACTTGTGAATGATCATTGATTGTTTCATCTTATGTCTTGTACATACTTGGGACGTTTATATTTCTCAATGTTGCGCCACGCGCTCGCGTGCTAGAATGGAGGCACTTTTCTATGGGTCTCTCCCGGACCATACCTCACCTGACAGCGGGGTTTATTTGATTTTAAATTGAATTTGGAGTCGCCACTAGTCATTTACGATAGGTTGACTAGAAACCTAATCAAAGTACGGGAGAAGTACCACAATCCTACGAACTAGAGATTCTGAATAAGAGACTTGGTTATGTTAACGATCCCAAATTGAGACCATTAACGCCCTTTCGGTACCTAAGAATGATATGGCATGTCTAACTTGTCACACAGATCCCTAAAGTCAATTCATTAATCTAATCACCAACAAATAATTAAGCATTCAAGAATTAAATGCACAATCAATGGCAAATCAAACATAGCAACTCTAATTTGGTCATTAACGATGAAAATCAAGCAAGATACCCAAACTCAAACAAAGTCCTAATAGCTTGTTCATTTTATGCTTTACACATTTTTAGGGTTTTAGGGTTTTTTTAGGGGTTATAATCCATAAATTGGAAATTTTCCAAAAATGCCACTGAGGCACTTCCTAAAATTCAAATTCAACTTTTCATGACTAGCCACGATGATTTTGGGACATTCTGCGAGTTTTTTGAATTTTTTATTTTTTTTGAGAATTTTTTTTCAAAAATTCAAATTTCACTTTTTATGACTGGCCACGATGATTTTGGACCTTCCTGTGAATTTTTGAATTTTTTGAATTTTTTTGAATTTTGTTTTTCTGAAAATTCTTTTTAAAACTGTGAATTGATTTTTTTTTATGATTTTTCTGAAAATTTTTAAGAATTTTCCAATTTTTATCGATTTTTTTGAATTTTCAAAAAAAAATATTTACATTTTCCTAATTTTCTGATTTTTTTTATTAATTTTCTGGAATTTTTTGTATTTTTCTGAATTTTCTGTAATTTTGGGATTTTAATGAATTTTCTGATTTTTTTATAATTTTGTTGAGAATTTTTAGAAATTTTCCTGAATTTTTCTAAAATTTTCAATATTTCTAATTTTCTTAAAAAACTAATTTTTTTTTTTAAATTTTCCCACCGGGCGAATTGAACCAGACTGGATAGGTTCAGACTGGTTCAGCTGAGATCGAATAGGCCGTCACTATCGCTAGCGCCGATCACCTTCTCCGGCGGGCATGGTGCCAAAACGGCACTGTTTTTTATATCTTTTATTTGGGCATTTCCTCGAATATTTGGTGTGCATGAATTATGTGTTAGGGTTTTTAAGGTCGCTGGTTTGAGCTCACCATCGGTGAACCTCCGGCGACTTTCTCGCCATTCCACCTACACAATTAGCAAGTTCACGTATTCTAGTATCAATATACACCGATCGGATCGCCACCAGATGTTCGCCGGTCGGCGAAAAATTGGCCCAAATATCCTAACTTGCAAACTATGCACTCTAGATTTTCTAGAACACGAACATTAATCCCGATCGCCCTAGCTGTCTGTCACGAACCTAATGACTAGAAAATAAACAAACAAAGTTTAAGGAAACCTACTTGAACGGTCTAAGGCCACGGTGACGCTTCGGCGTGGCTTTGGGTTTTCCGGCGAGGTTCAACAAACATTGGCCGACTCGATTTATGCAGGATTTGTCATTCAAAATGCAACCAAATCAACACAAAAAAATGATTAGAAACTAATTATAAGCATCAACGTGTCGAGATTAGTCAACAGAATCACTTAAAAATGCACATTAGAACCAAAACCGAAATCTGGAAAATTGTTAAAGAACTGATCGCGAATGATTTTTACCTGTGTCGTTCGATGGTTCAACGAAATTTTCGAACTGATCTGAGCCTCAAGGGTCATTCCCTGACTCTGATACTCCCTCCTGGTGGTCCTTGTTTCATCGGAACAGGTCCTAGTCGTCCGGACGACACCCGGTTTCATACGTTCTCAATCAGGTTTCCCGCTCGGCACGACGAGGGGAGGGCACAGCCAATCTGTGAGTTGCCAGCACTCCACCGTCTAGGGTGGCGCCGATCACTCCTGGGGGAATCTCTGACCCTCTCTCTCTAACTTTCTTCCTTCAGTTTCCCTCTGTTTCTCTCTCGGGAAAATCCTCGAACGAGTTATGTTCGTTCTCCTCTATTTTTATTGTTTTTTCATCTTTCAATTCTTGCCCAAAATTCGGTTCGAACCAAATACTAATATGTTAGGGTTGTTGAAAAATACCAGCCGGATAATATCCAGCTGGAAAAATCAATCAAAACGTGCTCATTTGATTGGGATCAGTCAACGAAGTCACGAGCTTGAGTAAATTTTTTTGGGTTTCGCGCTGGTTGGATAACCGGGTGAGGGAGATGACATTGTTCAGGTCGGGTCGACCCGCCCGACCAAGAAATTCCGGTTTTACTTAATTTCGCGAATTAAACCCAATTTTCACCAAATTTTCAAAATTCAACCTCAAAATTGAATTTCCGAGCATGTTCGAAACCCAAACATACAATTTTCCCCAATTTTGATTATAATTGTACCCAAAATTTCCTCATTTTTATATTCGGGTTAATAGGGTTTTGTTCAATCTGAGGTCTTAATGACCTGATTAGGCAAAATTGATGCCAAAATTGCATTGCCCACCCTTGATTACCCTTAGAAATGATAGTCTCATATTTCGGCAATTTCATTTTGGGCGCGATTCCCAATTTAGGTTCAAAATTCTCAATTTTCAATCAATTTTTGGGGATTTTTGATTTTTACACCAAATTGTGCAATTGGACTGACCATTATGCAATTAAAGGTCCTAGAATCAATTGTTGTGAAGACACTATGACCTAAAAATGTCTAGAAAAATATTTAATATCATTTTTGGTTCAATTCAAGTTTAATTTTGCCCAATTTTGGGAAAAACATATACTCGATTGAAATTTTCCAAAATTGACAGTATACTTATGAAATTGGATTTAAAATAAAATTATTGACTATTTTTATGGAATTTTCTGATTCCATGTACTATTTTTCTTGATTTTCTTGTTTATTTTGACTAAAAGAAATTCAGAAAAAATGCAGAAAAATGCTAAAAAAATTATTTTTTGGTTTAGAAATAGGTTTCTAGGCTTGGCCAAGATCCCTAGACCTAACTTTGAAATTTTTGAAAATATGACAAAAATAAGCTAAAAATTTGGTGTCAAAAGCTGCCCCTCATTGAGATTGAGCTCGTTAAAAGTTGATCTCAAAGATAAGGTGACGCCTTGAATTTTTAGTTGACTCACTAAAAAAATGGAAATGGAAATTTCACAATAGCTTATTAGGGTTTTTGCTTTTGAGATTCATGATCTAATCCAAAGGCTCTTTTTGGAACTCATTTTGAAAGGTTTTTTAATGATTCGAGAGAGAGAGAAACTTACTTGAGAGTTTCTTTGTTGCTCCTCCAAGGGTATGAATTGATGATAACGATGATTATGATGATTATTCTGATTTTGCAGTTTAAGGACGCACTTACGAACCATGAACGCTTGTGGCTCTTCGCCTTAGGACTTGAATTTACCTATGGGCTCCTTGCTTATAGGACTTTGAATTCACCTAGGGGTTTGTCACCTGTAGGAATTTTATTTGCTTAGTGGTTCCTCACCAGTAGAACCCAGCTTTGCCTAGGGGTTCCTCACCTATAGGACTTTAGTTTGCCTAGTGGTTCCTCGCCAGTACGAATTGAATTTGCCTAGGAGTTCCTCGCCTATAGGATTTTAGTTTGCCTAGTGGTTCCTCGCCAGTAAGAATTGAATTTGCTTAGGAGCTCCTCGCCTGTAGGATTTTAGTTTGCCTAGTGATTCCTTGCTAGTAGGAATTGAATTTGCCTAGGAGCTCCTCACCTGTAAGATTTGTGTAATAGTTTTCTGAAACTACGGTTTGTGATAACTTACAAATGGTCAAAATTTGCCTAATTGTTCCTCACTAGTAGAACCTAAATTTGCCTAGAGGTTTCTCACCTATAGGACTTTAGTTTGCCTAGTGGTTCCCCACCTAAAAACTTTGAAATTACCTAGGGACTCCTTGCCTGTAGGACTTTAATTTGCCTAATGACTCCTCGTCAAATAGACTTATAATAGTTTTCTGAAGCTACGGTTTGCGATCGCTAGTGGAGTGTCTATTCTTCGAGGTTACAAATCCGCGATCACTCAGAAGAACTATAACAAGGCTATGCTTTATGCCTAGAAAGTCATCCAAAGCTACAACTTGCGAACACTTGGTAAGACTGTAAAAATCACCATATTTAAAGCTGCAAAATCACGATTACTCATGAGAATCATTACTCGGAAGCTACAAAGTGCAGTTTGCTTTAGAATAACTGTTTTGCCTAGTGGCTCCTCGCCAAATAAGTCTTTGGATAAGGCCATGCTTTGGGCTAAAAGAGTTATCCAAGGCTACAGGTTGTGAACACTGAGAGGGTGACAGCTCCGAAGCTACAATCCTGCGATCACTTGAGAAAACTATGAAAATCACCATATTCAAAGTTGTAAAATTGCGATCACTTATAAGAATCATAACTCAGAAGCTACAAAGTGCAATTTGTTTTGGAATACTCATTTTTTTTTAAAATGTGGTTTTTAAGGATAATCCCACAAAACTTTTGCATGGGTTTTTTTAGCTAACCAAAAACTATTTTGAAATGTGGTTTTTTAGATTACCACAAACTTTTTGAAAACTTGGTTTTAAGTTGACCAAAAACTTTTCTGAAATGTGGTTTTAAGTTCACCACAAACTACTTGAAAACTTGGTTTTAAATTGACCAAAAACTCTTCTGAAATGTGGTTTTAAGTTCACCACGAACTACATGAAAACTTGATTTTAAATTGACCAAAAACTCTTCTAAAACGTGATTTTAAGTTCATCACGAACTACTTGAAAACTTGGTTTTAAGTTAACCAAAAACTCTTCTGAAATGTGGTTTTAAGTTCATCACGAACTACTTGAAAACTTGATTTTAAGTTGACCAAAAACTCTTCAAAGCCTTGTTATGAAATATGCATTCTTTGTGTTAAATGCATTTCAGGCAATCAAATTTCCTTTTTAAGGAAGTATTTGAGCAAAATGCTTGCTAACTTTCAAGAAATGCTTGAAATAATCATTTGGAAGACCTTCATTAGAAAGGATTTGTTTCAATCTATGAATTCGGTCTTTTCTTTTCTAACAGAAATGAGAATCACTCTGTATTTCTCAATTTATCTCGCATAACCAAACTTTGGGTATTCAGAGATATTTGCAATATATACAATCCGATTGATCCGACAAGATCTTTTGAAGGATTGTAATGTAAGCTTGATCAAAGGCTATTCAAAGGATAGGCATTTTGAGGCCAAGAAAGAATCTTGTCATCTTCAACTCACTTCGGGTCTTCAAGTTAAGAACCTCGAAGATAAGATAAGACATTATTGCACACACTTCTTTAAGTGATGGCTTCTGTCATAAAGTCATGTTTTCACTCTCAACATCCCAATCTGAAGAGTTTTTGGGGAGATGTTGTAATGTTGGTATTGCGTAAGCTAAAAAAGGCTTATTTATTTGAATTTCGGGTTTTTATGAAATTGATGATCTTCTTGACATCACCACCCTTTTTCTTCGTCCACTAGGGATATTTTCCTTTCATAACCACAAGAGTCCTCTAGATGCTCATTATGGTCTTTTCTTTTCAATTTTTAACTTGTTGTGATCTTTGATTTTGCACAACATTCCTTTTCTTTTGATTTGACTTTTGTCATTCTTCTTTTGAATGCTTTTCTTCTTCTTTTCTCTTTTTTTTTGCTTACTTTTCTGAGCATTGGTCTTGCTTTTACCAGGCAAATTGCTTTTTCATGCCCCAGACTCCTTTTGCACTTGTATTTCTAATTCTTTTGGCTTTCTGACCTTTTGAGCTCTAAGGACTTTTTGTCATGCCTTTTGGTTTTTGTCGATCTAGGTGGATCATATATCATGTCCCAATGTGAGTAGATGATCACTAATATGGGTTTTGAAATGAATATTCAAGCTCAATTA
The DNA here is from genome assembly GCA_031216185.1 of Syzygium aqueum. NCBI lineage: Eukaryota > Viridiplantae > Streptophyta > Magnoliopsida > Myrtales > Myrtaceae > Syzygium > Syzygium aqueum. Next base: position 22,525,773 of record CM062238.1, read on the forward strand.
GGCTTTGCAAAGGATTATGTATTTGGGATATGGAAGCGAAATGCTCTTCTTCCTCTTGGGATGCTGTGAGCTTCCTTACGACTTCATCTGAAGTTATCACAGAAAGATTGATGTAAGTATATGCAATAAAATCTTTCTTGATCCTATTTTCCATAAGTGTCAACTGTGAATGTCCTAATTTGCCCTAGTGTGAGGTGGTTCTTAACAGGGTTGTTTTTTTGAAACTTTCTCCACTGTTTAGGCTCAAATTTGGTTTGTAAGGGATAATCATGTGTTTAGGATAGTGAAATGATTGCCTTTCGTCATTTCAATCCATGTAATCATTGCGAATACCCCCTATTTCTTTTGGATGAGTTTTTCTTACTCGTTTCAACGCTTTGACTTTGAGTGTATAGGGGACGTGTTTGGATATGGTTTACCTTTCATTATTTGAAGGTCTTTCCATTTGATTTGATCCAAGCTTTTTCTTTGAAATTTTTCATGACTTTCATCAAAACTTCTTTAAGAAAAATTATCTTTTCAAACTTCTGCATTAATCTGCTCCATTGGGGATTTGAAAATAAAATGTTTGGGTTCAAATTCATGGGTTAGGGATATTTTACTTGAACGACTTGCCGGGATCCCTGTAAAAGTTAAAGCACAATATCAGAATAGGTTCTTGTTTTGTTCATTTCAATTTGAAACGATACAACCAACCTCTTAATTGCTCTGATTTGAATATCCACGAAGGATTGTTTCTTCAATCTCTTGCTTTGATTTTTCCCACTTGGGGAGGTTGAATTTCTTTTCGTAAGAATGAACTTTTTAGGGTTCGAATTCATGAGTTAGGGATACTTACCTGATCATTTTGATGAGAACCCTGTAAAACTAAAAACCAGTGTTAACCTTGGTTCAAGCATTATTCATTTCTGATTGAAACGATACAACCAACCTCTTGTTCGTCTTGTCTTGATCATTCATGAAAGATTATTTCTTTTGATCTCTTCTCCTAGTTTCCCTGCGGATGATAAAAAGGAAAAGTATGCTAGAAAGCAATATCGAGAAAAGTGAATTTGAGAATGACACTTCTCTTTTATTTTCCAACCCCATTGGAGGATTTTAGAAGTCTTGAATCATCCCAGATTTTCCCCCTTTTTATATCTTGCAAAATGGACAAACATGCTCTATGGAATGCATGATATGCACATATTCTAAAATGACCTGAATCTTCTCTTAAATGTTCATCTTCATTTTATGGATAGAAAATTTTAAGAGCATTTGCATTTACAAGATAGGCCAATTCTGTTCCTGCCCTATCTACAAGGATCAATGCTCCTCCAAAAAGAATCTTCTTGACAATATATGGACCCTTATAATTCAAGGTGAATTTGCCTCGAGGATCTGAATTGTTGAGGATTATTTTCTTCACCACCAAATCATCTACTTCAAAACGTCTTGGTTTCACTTTTCTGTCAAAGGATTTAGCAACTTGTCTTTGGCAGGCTTGCCCATGGCATATAGCTTTTAACCTCTTTTCATCAATCATATTGAGCTGTTCATATCTTTATTGAATCTACTCATCTTCTGAAAGCTTTAATTGAGTCAATATCCTTAATGAAGGAATCTCCACTTCAACAGGTAGCTCTGCTTCCATTCTATAAACCAAAGAAAACGAGGTTACCCCAGTTGATGTTCGTATTGAAGTTCGGTATGCCATCAAAGCATACGGCAATCTTTCGTGCCAATCACGATAATTTTTGGCTGTCTTGGCCAGTATCTTCTTGATATTCTTATTCGCCGCTTCGACTGCTCCATTCATTTGTGGGCGATATGGAGATGAGTTCATATGTCGAACATGGAAATGTTCAAGAAGATCATCTACATTTCTATTATTCAAATTTGAGCCGTTGTTTGTGATTATTGCTTCTGGAACTCTGTACCTAGCAATGATGTCTCGCCTGATGAATCTTGCAACGTTCTTGGCAGTAATGTTTATATATGAATTCGCTTCAATCCACTTGGTGAAGTAATCAATAGCAACCAGGATGAAACGGTGTCCATTTGATGCCTTAGGATTGATTGAACCAATCATATCAATGCCCCACATTGAAAATGGCCATGGCTCGGACATTTGATGTAGTTCATTTGGCGGTGTATTGATTTTATCCCCATAAAGTTGACATTGACGGCAACATCTCACATGTTGGATGCAATCTGACTCCATTGACATCTAGTAATATCCCAATCTCATAATCTTCCGAGCTAGAAGATGTCCATTCATGTGTGATCCACATTCACCTTCATAAATTTCTTTCATGATTTGTTAAGCTTCTGTAGCATCCACACATTTCAACAAGATTGAATCAAATGATTTATTGTAAAGGGTTTGACCACTGAGAAAAAATTTATTGGCTATCTTCCTTATAAACTTCTTGTCACCGAGCTGGCTTTCTTCAGGAAATTCTCCTGATTGAAGATACCTCTTGATATCATGATACCATGGTTCATTATCGAACTCTGTTTGAACCACCACATAATGAGCTGGTTGTTTGAGAATATTGATTCTTAATGACTTTATATCCATACCATCTTCGGCTTATAACAAGGACGACAAAGTTGCAAAAGCATCTGCGAAATGATTCTAAGTTCTTGGAAGATAATCGAATGTTACTTCTTCAAAACTTTCTATTATTTCTGTTGACACCTAAATTTTTACCGACCATTTAGTCGTAATTTGCATAAAAATTAGAGATTAAAATTTTAATCCCTAAATAAAAATATTAAAATTGCACAGTATATAGTTTAAGTTTTATGTAGGATAGTTGCATTAATTGGATTGGCGGCGAATGGGCTTGAATGAGCTTCTGAGCTTAATTTGAGCGCGAACTCGCAAGTGCATAAAATTTGGCCAAACGCAAAAATTGCGAGCAATAAGGCTATTAATTTTGAAAATTTTAATTCCATGGGAGTTTAATATCAAGATTTTCATATTGAGCAAAGATTTTCTTTCGGAAGCACCGCAATCCTCTCCCCACCGAATCTTCCATCTACATCCATATGGACAATCAAGCAAAAGATACGAACGTGTAGACAAGGGAGAGGAAGGAAAGTGCAATATATTTTTAAGCATCCACAAGAGGAAATAAAATATACTTCTTTTTTTTAATAGCCCAAATCCTTTGACTTATAAAAGGGGGATGGTCTTTTGGAAAAGGGGGACGGCCACAAAAAGAAAAGAAGGAGAGAACGCGAGAAAGAGAAGTCAGAGGGGAGGGGGTTTTTTGTTTTTGATGAGAGAGGGGAGGCCACGGAATTGATACATAAGGTCATAATTCTAAAAAAAAAACAGAAGTGAGAAAGGAAGAATCGGTCAACAGAGAGGAGGGCCACGGAAGGGAGAACTCACGCCGACACTTAACAAGCAACAACCACACTCGCACAACGATGGTCGCCGCTTCCTCCGCTGATTTGTGGCCGCGACTGCTGCCGCCGAATTGCCCCGTGGTGTTCGGCCCGCCCTCCGACATAAGCTGTTACCATTCCCAACGCTGCTGCTGCTTTTGCAACTTTCTAGTCGCAACTCCGACCGGCCACCACGAGCAACATCAGTAGCCTTCACCGCTGAATCATCCAAGTTGAAGGGTTGAGCCCAAAACGCCACAAGGAAAAGACATGCAGGAAACCTTCTTCATCCACAACGCTTCAAGACCTACTAGTGTTCTGCTTTGCTGTTCGCTGGCCCGAATTCCACGTTGTTACTGTTGCTGTGCCGGTCTTTACTCCCTACAACGCATCAGGCATTCCACGAGTATTCTTGGAGTGTCTTGTTGGTTTGGCTATTATTTTGCAGGTTCACTCAAGTTGCTGTGAGCCCTTTTGCTGTTGACCACCCTGCACCACCACGCTTTCAACATTCGAAGTTGTCCCTGTCTTAGTGCCTTCGACACCCAAACCGTTGCCCCGCCGTGTTGGACGCCGATCCCGTCGTCGCCGTCCCGTCACCGACGTTGCCGATCCCAATCCGCAAGTCGAGGTTGATCCCGATCGATTCAAATTTGGAGATTATCTGCAAATTAGGTAAGGATCATTATCCGGTAAATTTTCAGAATATTTAATTTCCTAATTTGCATGCTTGGAATATTTCGTGATTATCATGTGGATATTTAGATATCTTAGGATAATGCTCGATATATCCGTAATATTTAAAAATATTCAAAATTAGGAAAGTTCCCTAATTTAGCAACGTATCTGGACGACTATCTGACCTTATCCCTAAGATACGATACGCGGCGATACGGAAAATTATTACCTTGTCCATAACCACTTGGATACGATCATGATTTTTATCCGCTTTCCAAATTTGAATGATAGACTTTCCATCGATATCTATAACCCTGTAGATATGATCGTCAGTTCGATTTTTGTGCCTAATTCGAGTTTCAAACAAATCTGGCGGATCACGTAGTTGTTTTGAATGTGGATGCTATCTTTGTTTTTCCTTTTCAAATAAACAGAAAATTCATAAAAATATCAATTAGATTTGAATTAGAGTTTTTGTATGTCTAGGAATCCTAAATATATCTAGAAGATAGAGTAGTTATTTAATTTAAATTAGGACTTGAGATGATTTATTTCCTAATTTAAATTAAGTAATATTCTAATCTTAATAGATTATTTAGGTTATTTTATTATTTTGAATTTTCATGAAAACTCCAAAAAAAGAATGAATTTTAGGGTAGATTAAGATAGATTGCATTTTTAATTTAAGTAATTTATAATTTCGAATTTCGCCCAAAAATCCCAAAAATAAGTCATGTTAGGTTAGATTAAGTCATCATAAGTTGCATGTTAACTTAGGCAATTTTAAATTTCGAATTTTAATAGAAAATACCAAAAAGAGAAGTTATTAGGTTGCATGTTAATTTAGGCATATTTTTAATTCCGACTTTCATTGATAAAAATAGGAAAAATAATCATTTGCCCATCATTAGGATTAAGTCACGTCGTCGCAAGACATATAGTTTGTACGTTAGATTGCATTATTTCGCATGTCATTTTTGCACGTCATTGCATGTAGACTAGATTTCATTTAAACAACAGAAAAATCCAAAAAAATATTGAGTGAATTGCTTGTTAATTAGAAATCATATTAGGATTGTCAATGTGATTTTCTAGCTAACAATGCAGATGCTTGCGTTGGTTCAAGGTAAGTAATTCTTCCAATTTACAATTTATTTAATGCTTTCTTGGGTGTTAAATTGGTGGTTTGCGTACCCGCATGAATACCTCACATGTTAGTGACTAAGTTAAAATGGATCCAAACTGCCTGCCAAAACATTTTTGAAAAGAAAAGGTACCGAAAGGGCGTTAGACTAAATCTAGTGTAACCAAGTCCCCGGGCTTAGAATCTCTGGTTCATAGGAATAAAACATATCTCCCTATGTTTTATTTAGGTTTCTAATCGACCTACCGTAAATTGATTAGTGGTGACTCTAAGCATGAAAATATTTGCATGTTAAAGACTTAAACCCTAAGTTGCGAATTGGTAGGATTTGGGAGGGCCCGAGTTAAAATTAGTCTTAATAATCCATTAGCCCGAAAAATGTGAAAATTTTTTAGGGTCGCGACAATTTCTTCTAAATATCTGTGATAAGAAATCAACTTGGCATATCGAGTCTGCCATTCTCCAGTTGTTTGCAATATGATGAGCATAGAATCCTCATATACTTGCAACCTTTTTATCTCCATTGAAAGGGCTAATTGCAATTCGAGAATGCACGCTTCGTATTTTGTAATGTTATTAGTGCATGGAAATACCAATTTCGTAGATACCGGATAGTGTTGGCCTTCTGGGGAGATTAGTATTGCCCTAGTTCCTGATTCGAATAAGTTGGTTGCACCATCAAAATACATGGTCCATTTGTCATCGACTAACGTCAATACGTGGTCATCAAATCGTTCTTCGGGACTGATGATATTCTGCGAATTTTCTGCCAGCATGTTTGCTATCGCTCGTCCTTTAACTGACTTTTGGGATGAACTTCTAATGTCAAACTTAGATAACAATACTTGCCATGTTGCTAATTTCCCGACCGAGGAGGATTTCTCGAGAAGGTTTTTGATCGGATCATTCCTTATCACTAGCAAAATTTGGTGATGAATAGTGTATTGTCTTAATCTGTGTAGCACCCAAATCAATGCAACGCATGTCTTATCAACTGCTGGGTAATTCGCTTATGATGATGTGAATTTCTTGCTCAAGTAATAAATGGCATGTTCTTTGCCATCATTTGGTCTTCTTTGTACTAGCATCGTTCCTAATGACTCATGATGAATCGTCAAGTATAAAATCAGCGGGATCCTAGAAATTGGCGGTACTAACACTGGTGGGTATACTAGATATTCTTTGATCTTGTCAAATGCTTGCTGACATTTGGCATCCTATTTTACTCTAGCATTTTTCTTCAACAATTTGAAGAAAGGTTTAACAGTCTCAGAAAGCTGATAGATGAAAAGGGGCAATATTATTCAATTGCCCTAATAAGCTTCTCACATCTTTTACTGTAGTAGGAGTCTTTAAATCATATATCGCTTTGATCTTGGAAGGATCAATATCGATTCCTCTGTTACTGATCACAAATCCTAGCAGTTTGCCAAATTTTTCCCCAAATACACATTTGTTGGGATTTAGCCGTAACTTATACCTTTTAAGTCTTTCGAATAACTTGTGAAGCACTTGAACATGATCTTCTCCTTGCTTGGATTTTGCGATCATGTCATCCACATATACGTCAATTTCTTTGTACATCATGTCATGGAACAGAGTCACCATTGTTCTTTGATACGTGGCATCAACATTTTTCAAATCGAAAGGCATCACCTTATAACAAAATGTGCCCCATGGTGTTATGAAGGATGTTTTCACCTTATCCACTTTCTTCATGAGGATTTGATTATGTCTTGAAAAACCATCCATGAATGAGAATGTTTCGAATCAAGAAGTGCTGTCCACTAATACATCAATATGCGGAAGCGGAAAATCATCTTTAGGGCTTGCTTTATTTAGGTCCCGATAATCAACGCATACGTGCACTCGACCATCCTTCTTCATTATGGGAACTATATTAGCAACCTATTATGGATATGGCACTACCTCGATGAAACCAATTTTGAGTAATTTCATCACTTCTTCCTCTATTTTCTTTGCCAATTCCGACTTTGTTGGCCTTAATTTTTGCTTTTTTGGTGGAATATTTGGATCAATTGGTAAAGCATGTTCAACTATACTTGGATCAAGGCCCGGCATGTCATCATAAGACCATGCGAATATATCCTGATATTCTTTGAGCAAATATGTTATTCTTTCTGCTTTTGTTGAGGGAAGACTTTCTCCAATCTTAACCTCTTTGGGATTCTCCTTATCACCCAGATTAACTATAACTGTTTTCTCCAACATGAGTGGTTTTGATTCTTCATGATGGATCCATTCTCTTCTGATCCATTCCTCATCTTCATTATCCATTTCAATATTGCAAGTAATTTCCTTGAAGAGATTCGAGTCACCTATGAACCCATTATAGATGTATGAATGCTCATGCCTGGTATGTAATGAACATGGTTAGTAATTGCATATGAAATGACTTGATGCATGAGGTTTAATAGAAAACCATTTTGAAAAATTATTTTGAAATCTATTTTGAAGAGATCGAGAGAATAGAGTTAATCCTCATATCCTTGTCTTTAAAACCGTTTTTCACAATTAGGAGCCATATGGAAACCCAAAGCCTCAAGCCTCACGTGTGAGAGCAATATTCATCATTGGATTGGTTTTGTTTCCACATGTCCTTAACAAAATATTGAACACTTTTATTGAATCACAAAATATGATTACAACGGTATTAACAAGAATGAGAATTGCAACTAAGTTGAAATTGCAAACAACATCAATATGAAACAGACAAGTTGTAAAGGTAACAATAAGGAAAGGGTTCAAAAGAATCTTCCTACTCCAGTGCGTAAGTGTCTTCGTCTTCAGTCAGAACGACGTTGATAATGTCCTCTTCGAATAAACCCAACAAGACATATTCTGTTTTTGCATGTACATTTTCTTCTGAAAGTAGTTTGGGAGGCCCACGAAAGTTTTCTCTGATATGAATCTGATGATAAGGTAACTCTTTAGCCTTACCCTTCCACATAGATGGGTTAATAATTCGATCACCTCAGCTCCCATGGCCTTCATGATTCTTTTGACCTCGGCCTCGACCTCTATGGTAATTATTATCACCTTTATACCCTACTCCATATTTTTTCGTCATGCCAAACGGAATAATGGGCTCCTTAATTCCTTGTGCTTTTGTCCCAAGTCCATCATCAAGGTTGAATCCATATTGGCATAATATTTTTCCAAACATAATAGACGATGCCGAAAATTCTGGAGACCTCATGACACTACCAGCAGAAATTTGTATCATAGAAACCATCTCAAAGGAATGATAGCTAGGCTCTTCCTTTATTTTAGGCTCGATATAAGGTATGATACTTTCCTTGTAGGTGGCAAAGTTTGTCTCCCCGTGCACGGTAATCATTTTACCGTTAATAAGAACCTGACTTTTTGATGGAGACTGGAAGGAATGACACCAGCCATATGAATCCAAGGTCTCCCCAATAGTAGGTTGAAAGTCCTTGGAATGTCTACCACTTAAAAATCAATTAGGAAAGGCACATGGTCTATATTCACTTCCAGCTCGATGTCACCAATAACATCCTTTTTCATCCCATCGAATGAACGTATAGTCACCTTTGAAGACTTGACAAACTCTTCTTTAATTCCCAAACGGTGTAGCGTGCTTAATGGACACAAATTAAGCGCGGACCCATTATCAATCAACACGTGAGATACTTCCTTACCATAGCATTTGACGACAATATATAAGGCTTTGTTATGTGACCGGCCATCTATTGAAAAATCTTCGTCAGAAAAAGCTATCTGATCTTTCGAAAGAATAGCTCCAATGAAATATTCTAGCTGCACTTCGTTGATTGTTTTGGGAATATGTACTTCATTAAAGAGCTTCATCAGCACTATTTTATGGCTTTTTGAGATTTTGAAAAGATCCAGTAATGAAATTTGTGCCGGCATCTTCTTTAATTGCTCAATTACCTCATACTCGCTTGTTCTCATGATTGACAATGGCTGCTTGACATCTTATTCAGTTACCCCCTTCTTTTCATGCTCATTCTCTTTTAGGATGTGACATCTTCCCGATCTGGTTATTGCATCAACCTCTTCGAGCATGTAGTTCCATGGTACACATTTGGTATCAAATTTCTCCTTTGGGGGCGAAGTGATAATCACAGGCTGAATCTCCTTTTCTTCAACCTTTAGTTGATCAATTGGGAGCTCAATGGTAATTAGTTCAACATTATCCTTCTCTTTCTCAAGTATATCCACTTCATCAAGACTGATTAATAGTGGTGTATTCATGGACACCATGCTTTTATCAGCTTTAACAGTATCCATTCCACCCCAACCATCAGGCATAATACTCTCATCTTTGAATGCCCATGAAGGTGGTGTGTATTTAACACAATAATTATACCATCCACTGTTTTATCCTAGATAATCCACAATTTCACCTTGTTTTCATGCGTTGCGAACAAATCATCTATCTCCTTGACGAGCCTTTTTCTCCATTTTCTTGTCTTGATCTTCTTTCTCCTCAAGACTTAATTTGTTGACTGGGATTTCATCTATGCTTCCCTATCCATTAGGCACAACAGTTTCGTTTTTAAAAGCCCATGGTAGAGGTGTGTACTTAACGTGGAAGTTGTATTTTCCACTGTCTTGACCAAGAAGGTCTACAGTGTCACCTTGCTCAAGTGATGTTTGGGTAAATCATTTTCACCTTGCTGAATCCTTTCCTTTTGTTCTTCAAATTGATCCATTTCATCATCGGATAGAATCTCATTTTGTCTACTAAGCTCATCATCATCCATGCCACCCCATCCATCGGGCACAATCGCCTCACTTTTGAAAGCCCACGGTGGTGGAGAATATTTTACTTGGAAGTTGTATTTGCCAGAATCTTCTCCCAAGTTGTCTATAATTTCCCTTATAAGAATGCCTCGTGACGAAAGCGAGCATCCCCTTGTCGAGCAGCCTTTAATTCGGTCTCATATTCATCTTCATCATTAGGCCCTATTATCTCTCCTTTTGTAAGGACCATATTGACTACATTGTGCTCGGAAAGAGGGTTGTGATGCACATTTGGCTCCGACTCTTGAAAACTCAGTATCTTTTTGTCGATGAGCTGCTGAACTTTATATTTCAAGACTACATAATTATCCACATCGTGTCCTCTTTCTCCCATGTGATATGTGCAAGTCTTCGATTCATCATACCATGGAAACCTTACAAGATTATCTCTTGGTACTTCTTTGGCCACCAAATGCCTTTCCAATAGCATCGGTAGTAATTTTGATAAGAGACGTGGCAACGGAGTGAATTGCCTCACGGGTCTTTTATTTGGTTCAAACTGTTTTGGATTTCTCCAAGGGACGTTAGACTGTTTCGGGAATGAAGCCTGATTAACATTGGGGCTAGATACCATAGCCACGTCGCGTACAGGTTCTTTATCCTTTCTTCCAGGATACGGTCTCTGTGCCGTCACTTCTTGAGATTTCTTTTCCTTCAATGTCCACTCGATTCTTTCACCGACTTTCACCAGCATGGTGAATGTTTGGCAACTCGATATATGCAACCTGTCATAATACTCAACTGGTAATGACTTCAAGAAGAGTTTAATTTTTCAAATGGCTTTTAGGATAGTCAGTTCTATCATATTTATTCACAAACTCTGGTTCTTTATAGTTTTCTGGAACCACCACTTTTGCATAAGGCAAGAATTTATCGAACCTTTGGAGCTCATATCCTTGGCTCGCAAGACATTCTTCAATTTTGGCCAATCGTTTGGCCTCCTCTTCATTCTTGGATATCTTCTTAGTTTGATCATCCTCTTCTAAATTTACCACCTTAGACGTAATCTTTGGAGGATTCTCTTGAACCGGTTCTTTACTTCTGATTGGGTCTTCAATCGGTAGCATTTGAAACTCCCACATTTTGAGTAGTAGGATAAGATCCTCGAGATGCAAGAATAAAAGCCTTCGTCTCTGCCATCATTGTAACCACTTACACCATTTGGTTCTCCACTTCAATTAGACGAGTGTGAGTTTCTTCCTCAGCCATTCTTATTTGCAAACGAGTTCGAGGTCTTCTACCTTCTATTGCTAAACAACCTGTATTCATGAAAATCATGGAGATATTAGAATTGATGAAGTAGCTATGAAGACCTATATTCTTTCAATTGTATGTTTTCTTGTGATTAACAAGGATAAGAATTTTTTACACAAGCCTTAGCCTTGCATAAATCTTCTCATCAATGGCCTTGTCAAAAAAAAATCATACCATTCAAAGAATTATAATCCATGGTGATTGTTTCTTTTATGCAAAATGTGCTTTAAAACATTCATCAGATAATCATGCATCAAGTAATTGTTTTTGAAGATTCATATTACAACGCTTTACATCAAATGGGGAAACACTAGCTTAAACAAGTCTAGGCCTCTTGCTAGCTAAGGTAGCTTTAGCCTCTTTATATTCCTTGACTCGTATCTCCCATTCTTCCACGTCAATCATAACCTCCTTGGGAACGTATGGCTCGACACCTGGCGTGCTCGGCACAATGTACTCTAGAATGTACGGCTCATCAAGATGAGTAATAATACTCAAAGGTACATATGGTGCGACATCGATCGATCTTTTGGCCTTCAACCATTCTATGTACTCTTTGGATGCCAAGAAAAGCTTCATTTCTCCTTGTAAATCTTCAGGCCATTGCACTATTTGCTTGGTCGATTTCTTCAAGGAATACACGATCTTCTGAACCTTTATTTGCAACTCCTTATTTTCTTTCTCCGATTGGGATTTTTGTGGTATGTCAAATGTGAACTCCTCGAGATGCCAAGTAGGTGGAACTTGTTAAATCATTCCAAATTGTCGTACCACTCTTAGTGGGCAATAAGCTGCTCCACCATTCAATCCAAGCAATGGCAATAATTGCCTTCTTGACAAGTAATTCGAGCTATCATTATTTTTGGCCATTGAATTCTCCATTGGAATTGGTGAGGAGTTAATGCCCTAACGAAGTTTGCCCACTCGTGAAAAGAGTATTTTGGCAATTTGGCTTGGAGCTTCAAATACTTCTCAATAGTGTTGGTAGATGAGTCGATCTCTTTAATGCGCATATGACGTTCCTAAGGTCTGATATGGGAAATGAACCATACCGAAAGTAACTTGACTGAGGCTTGAAGTACGCCTTTTTGGTGACGTTGGTATTTGTTCAAAGAAATGACCGTTTCTGCTAAAAGCATATTAGAGAAATCCCACTTTAGGCAAGCTTGCCTAGCAATCACCGTAACAAGAGGATTCAATCCGGTCTTTGATGTAGGGAATAAGACGAACCCGGAGAAAGCAAGGATGAACACTCTCGCGGAAGTATTCCTAGTTTCCCTTGGCAATTTGGAGTAATTAGCCACCAAGTAGGATAAAGGAAACTTCCTGGTATTCGACTTGATCAACTTTTCCACTTAGAGGAGTCTTCAAGTTCAAAAATTTAGCTATGACACTCGTAGGTTTCAATCCAATTGAGGGCTCAACGATTCTTGATTCGAAATCAATCCCAAAGGTCGCCTTATACTCTTCTAATGTAGGTACCATCTCATGCTCGCCTAATTGGAATGTGGTGGTGGTAACTTCCCAAAAATGAGATAATGCTTGAATCAAGCTCACTTGGTACTCTAGATTGATGAGTTTGAACAAATATCCCAATCTTTCCCTCACGTAGACTTTGTTGTCTTTAGTCATGTTCATCCACCATTCCAAAAGCTCTTTCCTTGGAACCGGGATGACTTGTATGTCTAGTTTCCCCATTTCGATCTAATTATGCAAAAAGTTCATTATTAGTCACCATGGATTAATTTTAAATGCCCCCATTTTAATTATATATCCTTTTATAGATAAAATTGAGGTGAAGTACATTTGTATTCTTATGACATAATACAAATGCCACTTCAAATCCAGTTATGCCTTAAAAGAGCATATACTTGAAAATGTAAATGAAACTAATGTTTAAAGCAAATACCTTTTGACATGCTCCATTTTGACCATAAAGTACTACTCTATGGCTTACAACTTCGAATACATTGAAAATAAACTTTTAGCAAATGGGATTGTACACGTCTCATCTTGTACATTCAATCTATTTGAATTACATTGAAAATCATCATGGACCTACACATTCCATCTAGAAATGTAAAATGTGACCAAATGGAGCATGTCACCCTATTCATTCATTCTAGTATGAGAAGGCATTTTGTCCAAATATTGATTATCATTTGGGCATTTTTCAACAAACTGATATCAATTAATTTTGCATACTTGAAAAGACGAGAGAAGTGGAATGACACTTACTTACCCACACCTTTTTGCTTGGTTTTAGGTATGCTAATCACAAAGACAAGCATATGCAACAAGTGAGGTTTTGACATCTAAAAAGGTGAGGATATACTAAAGACTCAAGGTCACCACCTTAATGGACAAGAAATTCCATTTCAATAGGCGATCGGCCTAAAGTAATGAAATATTATTCCATCTCGATGGTCGATATTGTATTTAAATGATCCCATGAGCAATCAGCTCATAGTTTCGTCTAAACACAGACCTCTTAAGGGTAATCCTAAATGTAGCCGAGGTTGGCCCACGAGTAGTGTGTGCGAGAAGTGTAGTGCTAAAGCAATTTAAAGGCAAGCACCACAATTTATAACCAAACAACACTTCTAAAATTTGGTCAACATCACATTCAATCCCAACACCATCCTGCAAAACAAAGGTAAGCATAGACTACACCCCTTATACCTCCCACCTGCATCACCATTTAATATGTCATTAGTGGAACGTACCTGGAATCCTTGTGAGCATAAACACATGCATATCGTTCTACCTAGGCCTAAATCCACTTAGAATTCTAAGCATCCCTAGTGGAGTTGCCAAGCTTGTCGTACCACGCGCTCGCGGGCTAGAATGGAGGTACTTTTCTACGGGTCTCTCCCGAACCATACCTCACGTGACAGCGGGGTTTATTTGATTTTAAATTGAATTTGAAGTCGCCACTAGTCATTTATGGTAGGTTGACTAGAAACCTAATTGAAGTACGGGAGAAGTACCATAATTCTACGAATCTGAGATTCTGAATAAGGAATTTGGTTACGTTAACGATCTCAAATTGAGACCATTAACGCCTTTTCGGTACCTAAGAATGATATGGCATGTCTAACGTGTCACACGGATCCCTAAAGTCAATTCACTAATCTAATCACCAACAAACAATTAAGCATCCAAGAATTAAATGCACAATCGATGGCAAATCAAACATAGCAACCCTAATTTGGTCATTAACGATGAAAATCAAACAAGATACCCAAACCCAAACGAAGCCCTAATTGCTTGTTCATTTTATACTTTACACATTTTTAGGATTTTAGGGTTTTTTAGGGGTTATAACCCCTAAATTGAAATTTTTCCAAAAATACCACTTAGGCACTTCCTAAAATTCAAATTCCACTTTTGATGACTAGCCACAATAATTTTGGGACATTCTGCGAGTTTTCTGAATTTTTTATTTTTTTAAAAAAAAATTTTCCAAAAATTCAAATTTCACTTTTTATGACTGGCCACGATAATTTTGGACCTTCCTGTGAATTTTTGAATTTTTTGAATTTTTTAGAATTTTTTGAATTTTTCCTGAAAATTCTTTTTAAAATCGAGAATTGATTTTTTTATATTTTTCTGAAAATTTTTAAGAATTTTCCAATTTTTATTGATTTTTTTAATTTTAAAAAAAAATTATTTACATTTTCCTAATTTTCTGAATTTTTATGAATTTTCTGGAATTTTTTGTAATTTTCTGAATTTTCTGTAATTTTTGGATTTTTATGAATTTTCTGATTTTTATAGAATTTTTTTGAGAATTTTTAGAATTTTTCCTAAATTTTTCTAAAATTTTCAAAATTTCTAATTTTCTAAAGAAACTAATTTTTTTTATTTTTTTTTAAAATTTTCCCGCCGGGGGAATTGAACCGACCCGGACCGGTTTAGACAGGTTCGCCCGAGATCATACCGACCGTCACCAGTGCCGGTGCCGGTCACCTTCTCCGGCGAGCACGGTGCCAAAACTGCACGATTTTTGACATCTTTCATTTGGGCATTTCCCCGAATACTCTGTGCATGAATTATGTGTTAGGGTTTTCAAGGTCGCCGGTTTGAGCTCACCGTCGATGAACCTTCGGCGACCTTCTCGCCGTTCCACTTACACCATTAGCAAGTTCACGTATTCTAGTATCAATGTAGACCAATCGGATCGCCACCGGACGTTCGCCGGTCGGCGAAAAATTGGCCCAAATATCCCAACTTGCAAACTGTGCACTCTAGATTTTCTAGAACATGAACATTAATCCCGTTCGCCCTAGCCATCTATCACGAACCTAATGACTAGAAAATCAACAAAAAAAGTTTAAGGAAACCTACTTCAACGGTCTAAGGCCATGGTGACGCTCTGGCGTGGCTTCAGGTATTCCGGTGAGATTCAACAAACATTGGCCGACTCGGTTTATGCAGGATTTGTCATTCAAAATGCAACCAAATCAACACAAAAAAATGATTAGAAACTAATTATCAACATCAACGTGTCGAGATTAGTCAATGAAATCACTTAAAAATGCACATTAGAACCAAAGTCGAAATCTGGAAAATTGTTAAAGAACTGATCGCGAACGATTTTTATCTGTGTCGTTCGATGGTTCAATGAAATTTTCGAACTGATCTAAGCCTTAAGGGTTGTTCCCTGACTCCGATACTCTCTTCTAGTGGTCCTTGTTTCGCCGTAACAGGTCCTAGTCGTATGGACGACACCCGGTTTCAAACGTTCCCGATCAAGTTTTCGGCTCGGCATGGCGAGGGAAGGTTACGGCCAATTCGTGATTCGTCGGCGCTCCACCGTCTAGGGCGGTGCTGATCACTCACGAGGGAACCTTTGATCCTCTCTCTCTAACTTTCTTCTTTCGGTTTGCCTCCGTTTCTCTCTCTTTCTCTCTTGGGAAAATCCTCGAACGGGTTCTGTTCGTTCTCCTCGATTTTTACTGTTGTTTCATCTTTCAATTCTCGCCCAAATTCAGTTCAAACCGAATACTAATCTGTTAGGGTTGTTGAAAAATACCAGCTGGAAAAATCAATCAAAACGTGCTCATTTAACTCGGATCAGTCAATGAAGTCACGGGCTTGAGTAAATTTTTTTGGGTTTCGTGTTGGATGGATAACCACGTGAGGGAGACAACACTATTTGGGTCAGGTCGGGTCAGGTCGACCCGCCCGACCTGGAAAGTCCGGTTTTGCTTAATTTCGCGAATTAAACCCAATTTCCACCAAATTTTCAAAATTCAACCTCAAAATTGAATTTCCGAGCATGTTCGAAACCCAAACATACAATTTTCCCCAATTTTGATTATAATTATATCTAAAATTTCCTCATTTTTATATTTGGGTTAATAGGGTTTTGTTTAATTCGAGGTCTTAATGGCCTGACTAGGCAAAATTGATGCCAAAATTGTATTGCCCATCCCTGATTACCCTTAGAAAAGATAGTCTCATATTTCGGCAATTTCATTTTGGGCATGATTCCCAATTTAGGTTCAAAATTCTCAATTTTCAATCAAATTTTGGGCATTTTTTTTATTTTTACACCAAATTATGCAATTGGACTGACCATTGTGCAATTAAAGGTCCCTGAATCAGTTGTTATGAAGACACTATGACCTAAAAATGTTTAGAAAAAATTTAATTTAATTTTTGTTTCAATTCAAGTTTAATTTTGCCCAATTTGGGAAAAACATATACCCGATTGAAATTTTCCAAAATTGATAGTGTACTTATGAAATTGGATTTAAAAGAAAATTATTGATTATTTTTATGGAATTTTCTGATTCCATTTACTATTTTTCTTGATTTTCTTGTTTATTTTGATAAAAAGAAATACAGAAAAAATGCAGAAAATGCTAAAAAATTATTTTTTTGGTTAGAAATAAGTTTCTAGGCTTGGCCAAGATCCCTAGACCTAACTTTGAAATTTTTGAACATATGACAAAAATGGGCTAAAAATTAGGTGTTAACACTCACGTTTTGCAAGAGTCAAGCATGACTTGGTTGCGGGGAAGGCTTCTCTTGTTATTCACGGTTATCATATGATAAAAATCGAAACTTGATTGGTGATATTGACGTGTAATAGCCATGCTTAATGTTCTTTTGTTGTTGGCATGTACTTTGTTATTGATTTGCCATTGACACTAGTGTGGTAAGGGTCAACTCATGTTAACGGCGATCCATTCCTCCTCACTTGACATTAGTGAGTTCACTTATTGAGTCTCCCTGACTCATCCTTCATTGTTTTCCTTTTTAGGTTCGTAAGATGGCATTTCCCCTAACCCATTTTGGCACCCCTGTAAAGATGGAAGTTGAGGTGGTTAATGCTATCGACACTCGTGAACGCCAAGCTTACCCTTGGGTTATTACCTATGTTATGGTTAATAAGGCCTTGAGAACTTGATCTTTCACGCTTACGTGGCGTGGTACTGCTGGTCGAATGGCGACTTAGTTGGACCCCTGTGCGGGTACAATGGCCCCTTTGGTGGAAACGGCGGGCCCGCTCTAGGGGGTGCCATAGGCGGGGCACGAGACAGCCGAGTGGACGGCATATGAGCTATGTTGGAGTTCGAGAAATCTAGGAGCATTGAAGCCGTCGTAGCGGGCTTAGGACACCTAACCCATAACTTTGTTGTGTATAAACGACTAAAATCAATTAAGACCCGTAAGTCGGGTTGTAAAATATGCTTGCGTGTGCTATAAATACAAAGTTTACTCATGATGCTTGTCGTAACCCCGTTGTTTGTTCTGATTGCGATTGTCCTGAATTAAATGCTTCCACTTGTGCTTAATCAAAGATAATAATGAACGGGACGTCGCACTAATAACCTCGAGGTGGGGGCGTTACACCTTCGATGAATTATTTTTTGTTCAAGGCCAATCTTGGAGAAATAGTACTACAAAAAAGATATCGGATATGAAGATTTTGTGTGATGGGGCCACAGGACTCATACGTTTGTCTCAAACGAAATATATTAAGAAAATAGTGATTGTCGTGTTGCGCTTTTTGGGCACACTAAGGAGGTACTTCCATTTATCACGAATGTAGAACTATTCCCGAATGAGCTACTAGAGTCCGATGCGGATATTTCACTCAAATATCCCACAAACATTCCATCACTAGACAAACGAGGGTCTCTCTCAAACCATATCTCACGTGATAACGGGTTGTGATTTTTTATGTTTTATTTAGTTTGAATTTTGATTTGGAGTTGCCACTAGTCATTATTGGTAGGTTGACTAGAAATCTAATCGAGGTACGAGAGAAATATCACGATTTTGCAAATTAGAGATTCTGAATATGGGGATTTGGTTACTCTAATGATCTCGAATCGAGATCCTTAACACCCTTTTGATACCTAAAACGATATGATGTGTCTAACGTGCCAGACGAGTTTCCGAGATCTATCCACTAATACTAACCATTCTAAATGTGAGAACTCAATCAATCAATATAAACAATACAATCAATTGCAATCAAACAAAACAATCCTAGTTTGGGTCTTCAAAATAAATATCAACTCAAAACATCCAAACCCTAGTAAAGCCTTAAAGGCTTATCCATTCAGTGATATGTGTTGTTTTGGGATTTAGGGATAAAAATCCCTAAACTAAAGATTTTCTAAAAATGTCATTTAGGCACATCTAAAAATTCTAATTTCACTTGCAAAGGTTGACCATAATGTTTTTGAGTCATTCTGTGAAATTTTGAATTGTTTTTTCGGAAAATAATTTTATGAGAATTATCCTTTTCGAGAGTTGATTTTTATGCTTTTGAGAATTTTTTTTAAATTTTTTTTTATGAATTTATGAATTTTTTTTATTTTTATGAGATTTTCACATTTTTTATTTGTCTTTATGGATTTTCTGAATTTTTATAGAATTTTTTCTAATTTTTCGAATTTCTAAAAAAAATTATAATTTTTCTGAATTTTCTATTTTTAGAGTTTTTCTGAATTTTCTAAAATTTTCTGATTTTTCAAATTTTTTTAGAATTTTCTAATTTTTTTTAAATTTTTTAGAATTTTTTTTAGGATTTTTAGTGTTTTTTAATATTTTAATTTTTAAAAATTTTTCCGTTGGAGTGAATGAGCCGGACTGGTCGGTTCAACCTGGTTCAGTTGAATCGAATTGGACATCATCAGCGTCGGCTGACTCTCCTACGGGCACGACACCGTTTGGCCCCCTGTTCTTTGGGGCATTTCCCTGAACAGGTGGCATGCACATTTCTTCATTTTGGATTTTCAACGCCACGTGTTCAAGCCCTCCTCCGATGACCTTCCAATGGCTTTCAAGACCTGATTTTAGGTTTTATACCTAGACTAGATCATCCTCTATTAATATCAACTCGCAGATTCACGGTCGGATCATCACCGATCGGTGAAATTCAAGCTTAAAAACCTAAATCACTTCTGTCTAAAACTAACGTCTCTAGAATTCAAATAATTATCGTAATCGTCCTAGCCATTTAATCTCTCAAAATGAACATAATATCATCAAACAAGGCAAGAATTGACCAACTTGGGTGGCCTAGGGCCATAGGAAGTACTCCGGCAAGGGTCCCCAAACTTTGGCGAGGGTTAACAATGGCGGTTGACTCGGTTTTATTCATATTCAACCATTCTAAATGCAAACAAGCAACGACAATGTGATCAGAAATGCATTCTAAACATCTAGAACCTCAAAATCAAAGAGAAAACCGCATAATCAACAAAATTGAACTCAATCGAGTTCTCTAGAATTTTGGAAAATCGTGATGAGTATCGAACTTTACTTGCTTTGTTCGAGATTGAAACGTTGTCTTCGGGCTAATCGGCGCCTGTGGAACTCTTCCTTGACACTTGTATTATGAGTTGATGGTCTTAGACTTGCCAAAGGAGTTCTGGACGCGTTGACCAAGCTTGATTCTCAAGCACCGGTGACCAAGCTTGCACCAATCATCTCTGGTGAGGAAGCTCACCGTTTAGGCCGATTCGCCGGCTGAAAAAGTGCTGATCACTCAGTCTTTGGAGCCTCGACTTACTCTCTTTAGAAATCTCTCTTTCTCTCTCTAGCTCTCTCTCTTCTCTTTGGAATTTTTTCGAGCAGGTTCTATGCGTGGGATAATGTTCTTTCTCCCTTTTTATCACTCGATTTTCCCGCCTAAAGTTGGTTATCACCGACTTGGGGTTGGTTGGATCGAATCTCCAATGCCAGCTGGAGATTCTCCAACTGGAGTTAGAGTTTAAAACGTGCTCATTCGGTTGGATTAAGTCGGCAAAGAGGCAGGCATGAGTTGATTTTTCTTGGTTTAATATGCTTCGAGCAAGTCGGGTGTAGAAGGAGACCGACCCGGGTTGGGTTGGGTCGACACGAAGTTGGTCTAAATTCGCAAATTAAGCTTGATTTTGACCCAAATTTTCAAATTTAACCCAAAAATTGAATCCTCATCACATTTTTCACCCAAATATGTGATTTACCCTAATTTTTATCACAATTAAACCCAAAATTCTCAAATTGTAAATTTGGATCATTAGGGTTTTTGTTCAATTCAATGTCCAGATGACTTGATTGGGAACAATTGATGCCAAAATTGGATTATCCATACTTGATTAACCATAAAAATGATGGTATTAGGATTCGACGATTTCAATTGGTTATGAACCCCAATTTGGGCTAAAAATCCCTAATTTTCAATTGAAATTTGGGGCTTCTCGATTTCTTTGATAAATGGTGAAATTGGATGGACCATTATGTAATTTAAGATCCCAGAATTATTTGTTGTGAACACACTACGACTGAAAAATGACTAGAAATGAATTCATTGAATCAATTTGGACTTGTTTTTACCCAATTTCGGGGAAAACATATTCCCAATTGAAATTTTCTAAAATTGACACTGTATTAATGAAATTGGATTTAAAATAAGACTAATGATTACTTTCATGGAATTTTTGGATTCCATTTGCTATTTTTCTTGATTTTCCCCCTTATTTTGATCAAAAGAAATTAAGGAAAAATTCGGGAAAATTTTTAAAAAAATTATTTTTGGTTTAGAAGTAGGTTTCTAAGCTTGGCCAAGGTTCCTAATTCTAATTTTGTGATCTTTGGAAAAATAAAAAAATAAGCTAAAAATTAGGTGTTAACAGTGGCATGTTTTAATATGCTGTTAGTGAAATCTATAGGTACACCTTTAGCGAAAATACTTTAAACTTTCAGATAAGTTATCACCGCAGACTAAAGAGGAGGAAGAGCACAGTAGGTAGTATTATGTATGCTATGGTATACACTAGGCCTAATATTTCACAAACCACAAGCACAATTAGTCATTATATGAAGTGTTTTGATAAAGCTCATTGGGAAGCTGTAAAGTGGATTCTTCGATACTTAGAGAGGACGGCATATGTTGGTATAGCGTATTGAAAGGACGACAATTATAGTGAGACCACATGGTATGTGGATTTAGATTGCACCATTGACTTGAATGAATATAGGTCTTTAGCAAGGTACGTGTTTATGCTAGTATACAATGCGGTGAGATGGAAAGCATCCTTGCAAGACCATGTTGCTTTGTCTTCGACTAAAGCAAAGTACATGGTATTGACCTTTATAGCGAAAGAGGCCATATAATAGAGGGGTTTGCTCTTGAACTTTGGTTTAAAACATAAAAGTGTTGATATATATTGGGATAACCAAGGTGTGATACATCTGGCATATAATTATTGTGAGCAAACGAAACATGTTATCATTTTGACATATTTACTACAACGGAAACTTCATCCAGGATATTTTAGCAAATGGTAAGGTTATTGTGAAAAAGATCGCCACGGTAAAGAACCCGGAAGATTATATGACTAAGCATGTTCCTTTGGCGAAACTCAAGCTTTGCTCGAATACAATTGAAGTTTGTAGAGAGCGAGCACCCATCAGAACGTTGGATAATATTATGGATGATAAGCACTATGACTTGACTTCAAAAGTCGAGTCGAGGTGGAGAATTGTTATGTTATATCTTGAGTTTAAGCCCACGTATGAAACTCAATTCGAATTGGATGATGTATACCAAGAGTATTAATTAACGAGTTTGCTTATGGAAATATTGTTACTGTGGCTTTATCTTGTAAGTTAAGAAGATGTCCGGTGCACGTCAACTCCAAAAGACGTACTGTGGAGGGTCAACCTCATTGGCTCACGCCTGTGGCTGGTCGGCGAAACACAGAAACCAGCGGCGGAAGAAGGAAAAAGAAAATAAAGAAACGAAAAATAAAATAAAAAATATTAAAAATATAAAAAAATTGAAAATATTTGAAAAAAATTGGCTTTGATGGATCCAGGCATGGGCTTTGAGGAACAAGGCTCGGCCTCGATATTAATAGGCACAGGCATCGACGTCCTTGGACAGGCCTCGGTGGAGCTGGGTGTGGCCCATATGGAACTGTGCTAGGGCCTCAAGGACCTAGCCCAATTGTCAAAGGTTCGAGAACAAGCGTTGGGGTTCTCGTGCCTAAATGTCCAAATGTTCAAATCTAATTATATATTGAAAAAATATGATTCCCTATTTGTTTTAAAGAGAAATCATTTATTAAATTTAAACTATGGTAGGAAAACCTTTTCCATTAACTAGGAAAATATTTTTTGTTAGCTCATTTTCTTGAACGAGCCAAACACAGCAAAATATTTTCCTCAAAATAAATGCAACCTTAGTGACACAAAAAAAAATTCGAAGTATTTGTGTCATGGTAAGCATAATTTGAAGTTTATTTTTTTTGGTTAATACCATGAAAAACTCCAAACTGGTACATCTGTGATAATTTTACCTTAAATTAATTTTTTAACCTCCAAAAATCTCAAATTGGTACAACTGTGATAGTTTTACCCCAAACTAATTTTTTGATCACTAAAAACCATAAACTAATACATTTATGAAAATTTACCCCCCGTTAGTGTCCGTTAAATTAGATTAATATTACGAAAAATCACAAATTGATAAACTTGTGAGAAACAGAGAGGTAAAATCTTAAACTAGTATATCCGTCAATTATCATGCATCATCAAACTTAACAATTTAACAGTAAAATTAAATGAAAACTAACGAAGGATAAATTTGTCACATGTGTACCGTATAGGGGTTTTTGATGGTAAAAAAATTAATCCGGGGTAAAATTGTCACAAACGTACCAGCGTGAGGTTTTTGGTGATTAAAAAAATAATTCGAGATAAAATTATTATAGATATATGAATTTGAAGTTTTTTATGATAAAAAAATAATTTAAAGTAAATTTATTACAAGCGCAGGGGTTTGAGGTTTTCCGTAGCAGGAACCGTTTTTTTCTTTTGGCCATACCACGTCTTTCTCGTGTTCATCGTTCTCCGTAACCTATCTCCCTCCTCGCCGTTCTCGCATTCTTCTTCCTCCTCCCTCGCGCTCTGCGACCTGCTCGTGCTCGATCGATCGAGAGACGGCGAGGGCGACGTCCCGCCATGGGGTACACGAAGGACCAGTTGCTCGCTCGCCTACAGGTATATGCCCCCGCTCCCAGAACCATTCGGGCCTTCGCGTTCGGCTCGCCGGGCTTCGGTGCAATTCGCTCCGAGGAATTCGCTCCCGTTTTCGCTTTCGAATTGCGCTGATGATGGGGCTTTTGAATCGCTGGCCCTCTTGTTCCGCAGTTGTTTCGATCTTGCATCTGTTTTGAATTGTGTTGCGTAACGATCCCGCAATTGTGGGCTGGCTGTAGTAGCGTAATGTGCCGCGAGCTTGAAGCGTGCCTCTTTGTTCTTGTAGGAGCTTCAGATTGAGTTCTCGAAGTATGAGCATCCTGTCGTTTTGACTGTTGAGGCTCAGGTATGCGGGGGCGGGGCGAATTGGGTTGCGTCTCGTTTTGTCCTTTGCCTTTTTATCTCGTGGTGTCGGGAGGAGAGTTTTAATGTTAGTGGGTGTTGTTTGGTTTGATCAGGCAAAACATGTTGGGAATGTCGGTGCTGCACTCAGTAAGAACTTGTTCTTGAAGGTATGGTCGATAACTTTGAGCATTCGTTGAATTTGGGAATTTGGTACTGCGACTAAGATCCATGATTGTTTTCTGATGACTCATACTTCCATCACATGGGTGCGGTATAGTACACATCTACACTTCCTTAAGGGCGAGCTTCTCTTAAAGATCAGTTTGCCATTGTGGTAAATCTTGCATTTTGACCCGACTCGCCATCATTGTGTTTACAACACAGCATAATCAAATGTGATTTGGAGTGACTCCGAACTTTGAGCACACTTACTTTTTAAACCATGAAATTTTTTATGGTTTAGGATGAGGCTTTTGATCGAAATTTGCAGTCTAGAAATGCCAAGTTGCTTCTTGAAAGTTTATCACTATGCCTATGGCAACTAGGACTAAGGGTTGAAACATATGGCATTTCTACCTAGCTCTTTCTTGCTTCATGGACCATATTTAGCTAATTGAATGCTCTTCATTGAAGCAATGTGCTACAACGAATTAAAGAAATATTAAGTATTTTATAAGAGATAAGCCCTCAGCAGCAATATTTTGGGCATTAGGTTCCTGTCATTTGATAGAGTTGTCAGTAATCAGGTATTGCTGTATTAATCAGGCCTATAATTTGCTCTCACTTATGTTTGCAGGACAAGAAACAAAGGTTCTACATTGTCTCTGCTCTTGCTGATACTAAAGTAGATCTGAAAGGTACACAACCTGTTATTCAGTTTAACGAATTTGTAACTTTGAATGGCAATAACTATAGAACCATAAACTCCTCTCTTTTGGGCTTTTAAATTTAAGAAGCAATTTTTGTGTTTGATCAGTTCTGTCACAACGGCTTGGTTTGGGAAAAGGAGGTTTGAGAATGGCACCAGAAGAAGCATTAGGTGAGATACTTCAGGTTGGTATATGCATTGATTTGAAGTTCTTCTGGTCCCTCTTAGGGTCAGGTATAAACTTCTGTTACCTCCAATACTATCTTTTATTCTTTGTATCTAAAAGTGATTCCACAAAGCACCTTTTATTTCTTTTGATTTGTTTCTTTGCACTTATGATGATTTTTGAGTATTTTGGGACCACATTAAGTTCCATATGCTGGTTTTACTTCTTTTGATGAAAGATAAGTTAATGACTCTTGCGAGGTGTATGTATTCTTAATGATCTGCTTATTTTGGTTTCTCGAATCAAAGGAAACATGAGACATTCTTTTTCTTTTCTTTTATAGAAGGATCTCATTGTTCATAAAAATTTGATGGTTGATTTGAGTACGTGGATATTACATTCTCTGACATTGTGCCTTTTTATGGTGTTTTATAGGTATCTCTTGGTTGTGTGACTCCTTTTGCCTTAGTAAATGAATCGGCAAGGTATTCATCTGTTCTTGCTTAATTCATATCTTGACAATCATATTTCTATACATTCCCTTTTCATTGAACTTGGGGGGTGGCAAAACAGCTTTTGGAATGCAAATTTTTCTGCATATTTTTAAATCTATTAAATGAACAGCATTCATTTGGAAAATTGTTGAATGGCATCTTTTTAGGGGTGTTATCAACAGGCCTGATTAATAGTTGTAGCACTGAAACCAATCGTCCGATTTCGCCATTCCCAAAGCAATTGCCAACTATATGCAGTGTCCTCTAGGCTCTAGCGTGATTCTTCTGTTCATGGAATTGGAACATGATTTTTTTGTTCAACATTTGAATCTGCAGTTAAAACCAGTACATGATTCTTCCGTTCAGCATTTGAATGGGTTTGGTATTACTTTGGAGCTTCCATGAGAATTTTGTTTTGCTCTGTAATGGGCATTGTGCCTGTTTAATTGTTTTTAACACTTAACACTGTCGAAGTATGTTTATGGATATTAGTCGGTAGTTAGTAGGTTGTCATAATAAGGGAAGTTAGGGTTTTGTTAGTGTGCCTCATGCTCATGAATAGAGCCATGTATGTATTATTTAGCTATGCTATGGATTAAAGATGTAGCCTCTTAGTACTTTCTCTTTCCCTCTCTCTTGAAGATCCTGTGATATTTACATGGTAAAGGAGCCACCAAGAGGGAGGGACCTAAGCCCAAAAAACCTCTAAAGTCCAAAAACCCTAATGTTATCTTTCTTTAGCTGCCGGTCTTTAAAAAAAAAAAACCTCGTCTCTACCATCATCCTTTCCACCTTCTATTCTGAAATGGAGACCACCGCCAATCCAAGTCCTTCGTTTTTGTCCACCCTTCGTCATCCTTGGGAGCAGCCACAACCAGTAGTCCTTAAGAGCAGCACTCCTCTGCTTGGTACAGTCTCATAACTGCTCCAGTTGTCTCCGAGAGCAACTCTCTCGTGAGCCGCCGATCTCTCAGTCGTCATTCGGAGGAGTTGTTGTCGTCCGCTGTGGCCTTGTCAGTCTTGTCACCAACCTCCTTGTCGATGGTGAAGTCTAACACAAGTTGAGGCTCTCTATTATCTAGTCCTTCCGTTGTGCATTCGTTCTCGGTCATGGTCATTGGCTCTGCTTCTTCATCGAAGTCAAGCTATTGATCTTGTCCATTTGCTGTTTTTGGTCTTAAGCTTGTTATTTTGTTGTC
Organism: Syzygium aqueum; assembly: GCA_031216185.1. NCBI lineage: Eukaryota > Viridiplantae > Streptophyta > Magnoliopsida > Myrtales > Myrtaceae > Syzygium > Syzygium aqueum. The sequence goes on from CM062238.1 coordinate 22,552,609, forward strand.
TTTTCCAACTCCCAAAAAAAGGCAATCTAGGGTACGTTAGTGCTCCAATCTGCATGACCTTATATCTAGAAACTTCCCCCATCCTTGGAAATTCCCAACAAGCCTAATGTGGATGATATCCATTGTCTCTTCATCGATTGCGAGCTTCATAGACAAGCGAAGCCTCTGCCAAGTTTCTAGGTAGCTGTAAGCGCCACAGTCAAGCACACCTTTGTGGAGTAGCCAGAGTTGAATATCATGGGATGATGCAATTTAGTTTTCCACAATTCATGTTGGGTTCTCACATGATTTTATCAAGGTTCTGTGTGAGAAATGGATGACAATTTTCCAATTTCTGTTTGTTTCTTCAGTGCTTCTGTAATATACGGTGATGATGTGGAGTACATTTAGTTTGTCATGTAAGGTGTGGCTTGCATAATTGTTGTCATCTTAAATCTGGTTCAGTGTATCCACATTCCTCGTCAGAGTGAGGTCTGGCTTGCATGACGCTTTGGTTGCAGACTTTGGAAGAAAGCTGTACCTGACATATGTTGGCTGGATGCTCCGGTTTGTGGGGGAGTATTGCAGTATATTTATAGATATAGTCAGTAGCTAGTAGGTGGACATAGGAAAAAGGAAATTGGGGTTTTTTTTAGTATCTCTCTGTCATGCTCTACAAATGGAGTCATTAATATGTTCTTTGATTATGCTATTGAGTGAACATGTAGCCTCTTAGTATTTTCTATCTTCCTCACTCTTGAAGTTCCTACAATATTTGCAAATGCCATCAAGCAAGGAGTAACATTCCTATGCCATGTAGGACTAAGCTTTATTTGGAGCTTTTAGCCAACAAGGGGTAGTGAATTAGAGAAAACATCCCTTTTTAAAAGCTGTAAAAAACTATTGGGATATTGCTGAGAATAATCAAAATTGGAAACACACGCAGGCGCATAAATGCCCACGTGCACACATGTTGATGGTACATCTATGCATGTGCATTTGCACAATTGGATATACAAACATGTACATAGTGATTTTACACCTTGATTTTGGAGAAGTAATTTACATTTATGTTTTGGGATAGACGGAATAAAATGGGTTAATATTGGCGTGATCTAACAGATTATTTGAGATCCTTCCCCAAAAATGGAACAAATAGAATCAATAACAAAATAAAAACATTTCATGTCGTATTGGCATTAGCATATAGATCCAATCAAGGGTTGGAACGAGCACATAATGAAAATTTTTTCTTTGAACACTATTGGGTTGAGACTTGATGAAAAAAATGGTAGCTTTAACAATTTCCTCGAGTTTATTTGTCCCCCTAATCCCTTTTTTTAAGGCTTTTATTGATGTTCGAATCTCCATGTCAATCCCATATAGTATTCATTAGTATTTCTTTGTATATCATTTATAACGCGTTATGCAATCTAACATGTCTTTTCTGTTGAAGTCATGTCTCATTGCTGCTTGATCAGGGATTCAAGTCCCAACAGGGATGCCTCTTTCATCCACTGTCGAATGACACGTCAATATGTAAGCAAGTCTCATCATCCATAGTTATTCTGGCATTGTCTAGCTGTTTGATTTCGATCCAGCATACTCAACTGAGTTAAACCTTTTCTCCTCCAGCTGGCATCCACTTCATGTCTTTCTGCTTATATTTTTGGCTTTCCTTAAGTTTTCTTGGTTACTCTTCCTCATAAGTTGAAGATAATTGTATAATATGGGAGCATACATCTCAGAATTTGTAAAACGATGAACACTTTTTTTCGCTGATTGGGCTACTTCCAGTTGCATTCTACCTGATGCCATATTAATCTCGTGGATTTCTGGATAAAGTGAAGATTTTTGAGTTAACATTTAACAAGTGACTCTGTGGTTCCAGCTCTTAATACCTTCAGTCTCGACATGTTTCTGAAATCAATTGGAAGAGATCCCTCATATGTTGATCTTGAGGTACTTTGAGTTCCACTTGCTTATAGATTGAACCAATGGTTTCTTATTATTATTAAATTATTTGAGGAAGAAAACTGTGTTCCTTTCAGGCTAACCCCAAAGTAGGGAAGGATCAGCCACCTGATTTGGCTGCTCTTGTTCCGTCTGACTCCATTGTCTTGCCAGAATTTGCCGAAGGAGAACTTCCATCAAAACCTTCCAATGAGAATCATGCTGCGACAGATGTTAAGCCAAAGGCAGTTAAAGGTAAAATCTTGTCTTGCAGCAAAAATGAGTGGTGCACTTATGGTATTTCATATTGGTAATGCATTCATCCAGGTCAAATTCAATAGCTGCGGCTTTTTGTGCATGCCTTTATGGAAGCATTTGAAAGTGAGAATGTATTCTAAAATTGGTTACGAGCATAATTTGCAGCAGATGTGCAATCATATCGCGCAATTATGTAGGTGTGGCTACTGGTGGCAAATGTGTACTTTGTCCTGTATAGATCAGGAAATTTATCAATCAATCGCATTATTCGTAGTTTGAGTGCTCTTGCTTCTGTATTTTTGCCTTTTGAAATGAAGAGCTGGCATAGCTTCTGAAGTAGATTCAGTCAAGTATGAGTCATAATATATATTTAGCTCTCATGTTTCTTTTCTAATCTTTATACATTATCCGAAATACATCTTCTGTCAAATTGATTTTGATCCTATTGGGCTCTTGCTTTCTTTGATTATTTGAAAGCTTGTGTGAGATTGCTGCGACACTGGTAAGTGATAGGTTTTCATTATACAGACTATTGGAAGATGAATTTAGGTGTTTAAGAGTTAGCATTATATGTTCCATTGGTGGAAAAACTAAAAGCTGTATTCCGTAGAGTTAGCATCATATCTTCTCTTAGTGGAAAACTAAAAGCCACGTTCTGTAGATTCTATTCTCCTCCTTTTCCTTCCCTTTCATCATTGCTTAAGCACTCAGACTTGAGTGAAGTAGGATTAAGTTTTCCTGGATTTGGAACATGTGGATTGGCAAATAGTCCCAGAACTTGGACATTGTTCCCTGGGCACGTAGACTGATGGATCATAGATTTTTGCTCTCTGAATGTTGCCAATCCAGATTCTGTGGTTTTGTCAGCTACTTTGTATTTTCAACTGTAGGACGATATGCTCCCATTTCCTTGTCATTTCACATTGACATAGGCAGAAAATTGGTCCATGGTCAACCTAGAGCAACACTGTTCTAACAAACCCTGAAACTCACATTATTTCTCCTGGAGTGGAGAAGAGGGTCATGTGTGCATTATTTGAGTTTGCATTCTTGGTTCATTAAATTTTCTTGATAGGAAAGAGTGCTTAACCTTGCTTTTGCAAACTTAGAATGTTGCCTTTTTGTTTATTGGGCTGGATGAATTCTTTACTAATCTATGCATGGCTTTTTGATCATTCTTATCATGTAATAAAACTTTTATCTTAAAATGATGTAGCCAAGGCTGTTAAGACACCTGCTGCTACTGAAAAGGTCAAGGATAAACCTTCTACAGAAGTGCTTCCATCCATCTCCGTCACTGACGCAGGGCAGTTTGTGGAAGAAATTCTAGAAAAGACGTCAGCTATAATACTCTCAGAGGTAATCAATCTGTTGTGCGTTTACTCCTTGGTCAGTACGTTAGCCAAGAAATGAGTCCTTTCCTTTATTAAAAGAGAGATCACATGCCACAGATTCGGGAGGACACTGTTAGGCAACATGGAGAACAATTGGGTGCAGTTGTTTCGGATACCCTCAGAAAGCGTCTGAGCTCTGAGTTGAAAAACCTCGCTGTAAGCATCTCTACACTGGATGTTACCTTAGTCAAGACGTAGTAAAGCAGATAATCTGTACCTCGGCAACCTACTTGATAATTTTAATTATTGTGTTTTCCTTCTGTCAGTTTTGAGCATAGTATTTCTCATTCTCCCCTCTAATGGTTTTACAGATTATGTTCAAGAATACTGCTTATACGGAAGGTTTCCATGCCGGTACTCGTCACCAACCAAAGCGTCCCTGAGCTTCGTTAGCTAGTCACTCTGATGGTTTCCAGACTTCGTCGATACTTGAATGTCATTACCCCCAATGTGCTAATTGTGACACATTTCTCTTCGTTAGTTGCGTACTGGTCATCGAAATATATGGCTGATGATGCAGCCTAATAGCGAGCTAATCTTGTTTCCGTTGATCTACAATGGGATTGCATGTGTTCGAACGTGTTATCTGCCCATTTACTTGTGGAAGGAGTCTCGGCAGATTTGAAAAACTCGGCAAGCTCATCATTTTGTCTAATGGTGTCTTTTGAGTCGAAGCTCTAATACACTTGTGGAAGAACTCATTTGAGCCAAGAAAGTAAAACGAAATAACGAAACGTCACTTAGGGTTCCTTTGTTCGAAGGAAAATTATTTTCTAGAAATTATTTTTCGACATTTCGGTATGTGGATGATGAAAAATTAATTAATCTATGTCCATGAATTGAAAGCAAGAAGCCTAATTTGGGGAAAAACAATTTCCTCCTCGAGCAAGAAGGAAATTACTTTTCCTATATCACTAAACAATATATCTTTTTAAATCATGAAGTTTCTAGTGAAATAAACACTCTTAATGAAAAAAACTATGAATGGATCATTATAACTGCATTATTTACAGTATTGCTACGGTGATGAATAGTGATTGCTACAGTACATTGCTACGGTAACTTTCAACAAACGAATCATTTTTTTTTCAACATGCTTTAGAAGAAATTTTATCTTCTGGTCCCGAGACACAGAATTTCACCAAACCAGCTATTCTTGTAGGCATCTTTATATAAAAATGTGAATTGTGGGGTAATTCTCTTGTAAATCCGGACAAATTACGAGATGCTACCGCATTGTGGGGCGGGGGAGCCACTTCCATCCTTGCGTACGTAGTACGTAACTTTGGTTAAACGTAAAGGAAAGAAACGAAAGTGCTATAAAGTTTAAACCCCAAAGGATTATCATTTACCAATAGTCAACATGGCATGATTGCCTTTGTCTTCTGTCTTTCTTCTCAGTATCGAAGTAACTCCGCGGACTTGCCTGACACTGACTACATCAACTTTTCATATTTCAAGAGGCACATGCGTTTGTACCCTATCAAATCTCGAAGGTTAAAATAGACGAGAAATACACTGTAAAATATTATATTGAATTTCGAGGAAAAGATAGGTAAAATCGCTAATTGAATTCTGTTAGGCAAGAAGAAGGTACATCCCTCGAGTCGGTTTATACTAGACTTGTCAAAATGAATCATAAATCAATTTCTTAGACTATATATTAATAAATGGATCATAAATGTGTTAGTTATATTTAATAAATTGATCATAAATGGCTATAAGCATAGTATGAGTGTAAAATGGATCGAAAATATGTCATAAATGGGCTTACAACTTATTTGAACTTAACTCATATCCCTCGCCTTAACTCAATCTTGTACTCATTCACTCCGCACTCTTATCTCAGTTTAGGTATGAGTTTTACTAGATTTAATTAAATATGAAAATATTTTAGCAACATGGGTCCGGTCGGATATGTGTTGGATATGGATCGGGTTAGGTGTGGGTCATTAGATTTGCATTATATGAAAATGAATCAAAATTGATTAAATGAGTCCATTTGGATTGGACCGTTTTTGATCCAACTCATCCGTTTGACAGGTTTAGTCTATATAGATAAAACGAGTATTGGTCTAGCTCTCAATGTAGTTGATCTTGAATCGTTTGCACGTCATCTTAGCTTCAAGTTCCCCGGGATTTCGAGTATTAATCCGATAGGACTCGATCGATGAGATTTGATGAAGTAAAAGATGGCCAGAATTTCCTTGATTGTTATTAGGAAATTTTCGGAGAGTGACATCTTTGGCTCTGGAGAAACTTCAAATGATGAGTTTCCATCTGTCAGAATTGAATGGAAAGCCCCCTGTTTATTGAGGGGACGGGAGCAACCGTACTGGATATCCAATCTCTCGTTAAAATTGGGCTCGTAGCAAATCATCGTATCTCTTTTGAATTTGAATGAAAAATATACAAAAAAATCTTAAAATTTATTATATCGATATCAATTCAATTCTAAATAATTTAATCGGATCAATTTATTATTAAATATTTTCATATTAGTACCAATTCAGTCTATCCAGTCAATTTAAATCGAAAATCGCTGACGTAGATGCTGGTCATCCTATATGGCACGATTAGCTCTGATGTGGATATTTTTAATAATAGTTTAATTCATTTCATCGGGCAATATTTTATTAAGCGGATGATTTGCCAAATATTGGGACGGTGTCGGACTTCGAAGTTTGATTGAACATTGACGCTAAGGGTATAGGACATATGGCGTCCTACCAGTGGCTTTAATTTTCACCGACAGAGAGAGAGAGAGAGTCATACACGCTGGAATACTATAATATCATTTGATTATCATAAGCTGGTATCAAATAGACTGAGCTAGAGCTCATAAAAGGGTGTCTCAATTATACAAAGCAGACAGAAATTAAGCACTCAATGAAAAAGCATACTACATGATATGTCTTATTGAAAAGCACTTGGGCTAATACTTTCTCTCCAACCGCCACACGCACCCGCACAATGCGATGCGATCAGCATTTGGGCGCATTAGGGATCTTGCACTTGCTGGGGAGCGCCATTGCGAGCTTCGGGTCGACCCCGATCGAGGGCAAGATCGACGAGTTCTTGTACTGGCAGAAGCACTTCAGGTCTGCGTGCGAGAGCCCCGCGCAGCACGCGCTCGTGGGTGGAGGTGGGTTGGGCAGCGTCGCTGCTGGCTTGCAGGACATCAGCTGTGCGTAGGTCATGTTGCAGATGGTCTGTGCGTCGGCGCAGCAAGCCATCGCGACCATCAATCCCAACAGAATCGCCACCTTCTTGCCGGTCGCCTCCATCTTCTTCTTGTTGTCTAAATGATGACAATCACACTCGTGGTCTCTCTAATTCGAGGGTTATGCTTTGCTTCTTGGCCACGAGAGAGGGAGTGATGTTCTGTGTGCTTTATGTAGAGAAAGGATTAGGGATCATTTTGGGAATGCACGTGAATAATCATTGTCTCGAAGTAGGTCACCACTTGCACTGTGGTGTCACGGGCTATGCGTACTTGTGGTTGCAAGAGAGGCCAATTTTCTTCGTTGATTTTCGTTGCCGAAAGGGATTATTTCCGCTTTGTCCATACGTTGTTTGTCTATTTTTTTTCGATCGCATTAGGACTCGATATAAGGGAGAACGGCTACATTTGGTGTTCCCTGGATTCTTGAACATTGATCGAACCGTCTTGTGATGGTGGAGATTCCTATTTAGTTCTCTTCCCTTAGCTATCACGAGAGATTAGGACAAGTAAGCATCGTGATTAGACTTTGAAGAGCCTAGGTTTGGTTTTTAGGAGTCATGGAAGCAAATATTTCATCTTCTGGATTCTAGTTGCGGGAATTGCAAGGACACCCTCGTGTTTTGCTCAATATATTGGTAAAGACGGCCTCTTTTAAGTAGTTTAAAAAGGGCCGTGTTTTTCTTTATCCTTGATTAGAGGACCTCCTACAGCTCTTTTGGTCGATGGATTACAAACATGGATATATATAGTTACGGTTTGCACGCGGGTGGTGTTCATACAAATAACTCGCCAATCAAATGCCTCAAATCAATTCTATAAGGAGGAAAACACAACCCATTGTCGTCCTGTGACCCGCTCGGGATGGAAATATGGTCCTCGGTCCCACCTCATGCCTTACACCTATTGGAGAAACAATACTTTCAAGTGAATTTTGATGATGCCCATATTATCCTTGGTATAATATCTACATTGTCTAAGTGCAGACATATTTAAAGGATTGAGTGATACTCATAATGTTATTCATTGAAGAAGATTACAAGGCTGTCCTTGAAAGATCGTATAAATAGCTTCATCGTTCTCAAAGATTAGCTAAATGACGATGTCTTATTTAAACTGAAGAAATTTAGTAATTGATAATGTTTAGGTAACGCTTTATTTAATATGACTATTATGTCACTAAGATAGCCATTGGGACTGGACAGGCACAACAAAAGATCAGGCAAAAGGAGAACTAACAGTTTGATAGGTAGTCAGAATCGCAGCTACTGTGAAGTAGCATAAGCTATTTCAAGAAAGTATGCAGAAGTTTAGGAATAGGCTATATGGGCAATTAGTTCCGAGGACAGTAGTTTCAACAACTCTAACGGCTACTTTGCCTCTTTAGGACATCAGCAATGACTATTTTGAAGATGTATGTAAAAGAAAAGGTCTTTAAAGCCAACAAGTTAGAGAGAGAGTGTGTGTGCTTACAATATTTCTGAAATCTCTTGCTTGCTGTGTACTGGGCAAAAAGCTCTTGCTTGTCGATAACACTAGCTGCATTATAATTGTGTTGAAGTTTCAAATGTACTAAGTGATAGTAACATCCACCTTCTGGTAGTGTGATCTACAAACTGATAGGAGTGGTGCTTGTTGAGTGTAACCTGATTAGCAAATTACTAGTGCAATCCAGCTTAACTTGTGGCTGTTAGTGGTGAGAGTGGACATAAGCTTGAAATCAAAGCTGAACCACTATATATCTTTGTGTGCAATTGCTTATATTTTTGTTTATCATATCTAGCATACGAGAGATACATTATCTCTTATTCATCTAGTGTTTTCCAATATCTCTTTGTTACTTGCTATTTTCTACAAAAAATTTAAATTTTTCCTAAGCAACCTTTTCAACCCCTTTTAGGTTGCATAGTTAGTCCCAACAACACCTTATAATGTAAGGTTCTAATGCCATCCCAATTCTGCTTCTAATTTTGGAGGCCATGTAGATTAACCAACTCTGAGAGTGGTCAGTTCTTGAATGGTTCCCAATTTGTGAAATTAGGATCTTGATCTTGGAAGCTGGCTAAGGGCCTGCAGGTCCTTGCCACTCATCCCCCACCCTCGTTAGCCCTCCCCGGCGATGGCGGGGCGGCGACGGTGAGGGCTTCTAACCCTCCTTGCCTGACTTCTCCTCCTCTCTTTTATTTTTTTAATAATTTTTTTAAATATTTTAAAATTTTAATCTAAATAAATTTTTATATTAAAATAATAATAAAAAGTCACCTCTTCGCCATGTTGGATAGAAAAAATAATAAGAAAACCATGTTAGTGCCACGTCAGCATTTTCTGTTAATAAGTTAGATGGTGTTAACTTGAAGACTCGATTGAATCAATTTGACAAGTTTTATGACTTGATTGCACTTTTTGCAAATTTTAGGACTCAATTGTACTTTTGTGATAAGTTTTAGGATTTTTAATGAACATATCCTTTTTTTTTATATGATTGACATTATTTGTTAGACAAGCCTAAACAATAACTTTATAACATGACACTAATAATTGTTAAATCTCATAGAGCCATGGCCTAGTAGTATGTATGCAGTTCTACAAAATGGGGGAAATTGTCCAATCAGTCTAAATCTATTATACAGATACCAATTTAGTCCTAAAATTTATAGTTTTACTAATTCAGTGCTGAACCTATTCATGAAATTCCAATGTAGTTTTTTGGCTAATTTTCGTTGGAAATCATGGATATTGCAGTGCGCCATTTAGGATAGTTGGCAATGATTGGATCGCTACGTTAACGGTTTCCGACAAAAATTGATCAAAATAACTACATTGAAATTTCGAGCAAAGATTTAGGACTAAATTTGCAAAAATAAAATATTTCTAACTGAATTGATATTTGTACAATAGATTTGGGATTTAATTGGGTAATTTTCTGATACTAAATGATTATTGACTATAACCATTGAATCGAGCACGAACAAGATTTGATTCCCTACATCCTTAGGTGCAAAGAATCACCTGCTTGGATAATTCACTCCGGTTTTATTTTGCGTCCACCACAAGTGGCTTACATAACCTATGTATATCTATATTTCTTTCGCCTATACGTATTGAGCTCGCACGTTTCAAATTTTCATAATCCTACCATTCTCTGAGTGAGAATATAGTAGTAAGAAAGCTAAGCTATGATCCGTGTTTATCTTTAACGACTTAGGCTTTTATAACAAGTAGGACTATGTACCAATAATGTTTGGCATTCGTCCACAATATTTGCTATTTGAGATATGATTTAGTATAACGTTGTAGTCTCATGGCACTGGAAAAATGGTCCACTCAAAATATTCTTGTTATTACTTATATTCTCCCAAAATGTGGATCCCACTCTTTGCTGAGTTTCATTGTGGCCTACGCTATGTTTGTTCACATTTTGAGATGTGAAATATTATGGCATCGTAATCTCATGATATTGGAAACAAGGATAGTATGATACCTAACAAATTTCGTAAATAATTATCGGACGAGTGATGTATATGTCAGAGATATAAAATAACACTTTCGTTTAATATATGCTTTATTTTTTTTGGTGGAATCTTTCAAGATAGGACTATTGAGCATACGATAGGGTTTAGATTGTCATGTGAATTAAAAAGTACACTGCAAAGCCTGTGATGCCCATCTGTAGCCTTCTTGGCTGCTTGACCTGCCTGCTTTGTGTTCCATTAGTTAATGTATAACTACCATACTCTGTATTTATTCTATGAAGTCTTATTTGCCTAGCAAACAAAGAAAAGTAGACTATTCAAGAAAAAGACCAAAAATGCATATTTATTCAAGAATAAGAGCAAAAACCCAATTCTTCCCTTCTATGGCAAAATAGAAGGTCATGATTCACTCCCTGCCAACGAATTACCTATGAGGAATAATTAATCTGATTTTAAACTATTGAAAATGGTAGGTTCCATGTAGATCCTACATGCGTTCCTCCAAATCTGTCCGTTTAAATTGCATTCAGTATATATACTAGGTCTATGAGATACTTACGACTGTATTAGGTAAATTCTACACTCCATGGTTCAAAAAGTGTCAAATGCAATCACCAAACCTGTCTTAGTCATGCTGGCTTCTTTCTTATGAGTAGTTCATGAAAATGGTTTAGATGGTGTGTAAACACGAATATTTTATTTATTCGAATCAATCATTTCATGTTAGGTGGCTTAAATCTTTTATGTCGTCTTTCAATATAACGATGCGGGGTTTATGGAGTTTTCAAAAATGGTTCTCACAAACTCATCCATGGCGCTGATAACCCCTCCTCGTTATCACCACCTTCTGTCACAGCTTCCCTCATTTTGTTCCATCACCTCATTGGCTTTTCTTCTGCATCTCCCCATCAATTGATTGCCGAGGACTTAGAATCGTATTGTCTTGTGATTGCAACATGAAAATGACAGCTTATTGTGATACAGATTATATGACTTGCCCAATGACCCGAAGATCTATCACTTTGTATTAAATTGGGAGATCCCTAACCTCGTGGAAGACAAAGAAACAATCAATGATCTCTTTATCATTAGCTGGCTCAGAATATTGAGCTATGGCAAAAACTATTTATGAGATAATTTGGATACAAGGTTTTCTATGGGATCTTGGGGTACAAATTGATGGAGAAAGTGAATTATATTGTGATAATAATGCAGCACTCAAATTAGAAGCAAGCCTGGTTTTTCATGAAAGCACAAAACACATAAAAAGTTGAGTGTCATTTCACTTGAGAAGAGATTCAAGAAGGGATCATTACAACTCGAGGAATTGGAACTACGAAGTAGCCTATGGACATTTTCACTAAGCCATTATGCAAGAGACAACATGCGTATCTACTGAGAAAGCTGGGCATCTTTGACATATATAAGTTGCTCGCTTAAGGGGGAGTGTTGAGGAAAGATCCGATTTGGTTCTTGATTTCGATTCTAATCACGAAGATCAAGAATTAGTCGATTCAATCAATCGAGGATTGAGAACTAATTGACTCAGTCAATCGGGATAAAATAGAAAATTGTATCATGTTTATTCTTTCTTTGATCCTTTTTGGTACTATAAGTATTGGCATGTACAATACAACAGTACAATTTTCAATATTCCTTCTTCCTTTACATTTCTGTCAGAATATTATAAGCTGGTATCCATAGAGTGAGCAAGAGCTCATAAAAGGGTGTATTAATTATACAAAGCACACAGAGATTAAGCACTTAAAAAAAAGCATGCTACATGATATGCATTATTGTAAAGCTTTGGGCTAGTACTTTCTCTCGAACCCCACACGCACCCGCACAATGCGATGCGATCAGCATGTGGGCGCATTAGGGATCTTGCACTTGCTGGGGAGCTCCATCGCGAGCTTCGGGTCAACCCCAATCGAGGGCAAGATCGTCGAGTTCTTGTACTGGCAGAAGCACTTCAAGTCCGCATGCGAGAGCCCCGCACAGCACTCGCTCGTGGGTGGTGGCGGGTTCGGCGGCGTCGCGGCCGGCTTGCAGGCCATCAGCTCCGAGTAGGTCATGTTGCATATGGTCTGTGTGTCGGCACAGCAAGCGATCGCCAACATCAATCCCAACAGAATCGCCGCCTTCTTGCTGGTTGCCTCCATCTTGTTGTTGTCTAAGTGATGACGGACACACTCGTAGTCTCTCTAATTCGAGGGTTATGCTTGCTTCTTGGCCACGAGAGAGGGAGTGATGTTTCATGGGGTTTATACAGAGAATCGATTAGGGATCATTTGGGAATTGCACGTGAATATACATTGGTTCTAAGTAGGTCACCACTTGCATTGTGGTGTCACTATGTGTACTCGTGGCTGCAAGAGAGGTCAATTTTCTTCGTTGATTTTCGTTGCCGAAAGGGATTATTTCGCATTGTCCATACGTTGTTTGTCTAGTTTTTCGATCGCATGAGGGCTTGATATAAGGAGAACGGCCACGTTTGGTGTTCCTTGGATTCTTGAACATTGATTGAACCGTCTTGTGACGGTGGAGATTCCTATTTAGTCGTCTTCCTTAGCTATCACGAGAGATTAAGACAGGGTAATGGTAATCATCGTGATTAGACATTGAAGAACGTAGGTTTGGTTTTAGGAGCTAGTCTTGTACGTCCACTAAATAAAATATTTCGTTTTCTAGATTCTAGTTGCGGGAATTGCAACGACACCCTTGTGTTTTGCTCAATATATTAGTAAAGACGTCTCTCTAATCGTGTTTTTCTCTATCCTCGATTAGGGGATCTCATACAACTCTTTTGATCGGTGAATTACAAACATCGGCATTATCCGCATATATAGTTATGGTTTGCACTTGGATGGTGTTCATATAGTAACTCTCGAATCAAATGCCTCAAATCAGTCATATATGGAGGAAGATACAGCCGGTTTTGAACTCCCCGTCAATTCATTTTCGTCCTGTAACCCGCTCGGGAAGGAAATAGAGTCCCCATTCGCACCTCATGCCCTACACCTTGTAAGGCAAGGTACCGTTGCCATCCCAAATCTCGATCGTAATTTTGGAGGCAGTGTAGATTAACCAACTCCGGCTTTGTCATTTGGGGTGTTCGGTTTCTGGTGGGTCGATTGCTACCCTAAAACCGGACAGCCTCGTGTTTTGCTCAATATATTAGTAAAGACGGCCTGTCTATCTAGTTTTAAAAAGAGTCATGTTTTTCTCTATCCTTGATTAGAGGACCTCCTACAACTTTTTTGATCTGCGGATTACAAACGTGGATATTGTCCGCATATATAGTTACAGTTTGCACAGAGATAATGTTCATAAAAATAACTCGCCAATCAAATTCCTCAAATCAATCTATATGGAGGAAAACATAGCCCGTTTTAAACTCCCTACCAATGGATTTTCGTCCTGTGACTCGCTCAAGATGGAAACATAGTTCCCATTCCCACCTCAGCCCTACACCTTGCTAGGCAAGGTAACTATTGCCATCCCAAATCTCGATCCTAGTTTTCGAGGCCATGTAGATTAACCAACTCGTGCTTCGCCATTAGGGACGATCGGTTTTAAGGTAGATCAATCCCCACCTTGAAATTAGACTGAACAGGGTCGGTTCCCCGTTTGTTGAACCGGAAATTGGCCCTCCTAGTTCTGAACTAGATCGATCAGTTCGATCAGGTTCTAGAGTCTGTCCCGGAATTGGTAATTTCTTTGTTAATTTTTCATTTTTTGGTTTCTTCTATTCCTTACATCTTGAACTCCAAAAGTTTCAAATGGGCTTTTGCTTGCACATGGTGATGTCGCTTCCACCATCTACTAGAGCAATTGTACCTCAATATGTTGCGATGAATTCAAATAGTTTCACCTAGTATTTTGTTCTTTTCCGCATCAATTTTTGTTTGCTCCTTCCATATGCATCTTCTTGGTTAAAGAGCTAAAACTGAGAGTTTCACAACATTAAAAGACAAAAAAGAGCATTATTTTCGTCTTTTGTTAAATAAATGTTTATGTGATTAGGTTGCGGCGCTAATTGATGATCGACTAGTCTGCCATTGGATTTTGTTGTTATTACTCTATTACATGGCGTCGTATCAACATATGTTAAATACTTAAAAATGCAAATATATGGACAAACAAAGTTGTAGTCGTTACTTCATTTCTGTTGAAGGTAAGAATGGAATGCATCCCAAACGTCTTTACTCTTTAAGAGAAAAAGAATTATAAAAACAAAATATATTAGTCCGATCGGGTCCGATCGGGTACAGGTGGTCTGGTTCCGCACCTAGAATTGAGAATTGGACCGAGAACCATTGGTTCCAAATTTTGGGAAATAGGAATCCCCTAGAACTAGCCAAATCGGTCTCAATCCCAACTTGGAACCAAATCGATGCTCACCCCTATTCTCCATCCTTGTCATCACTCAATATTGGAAGTTGTGCGGATGACTCTCTCTTTCGAAAATTCTTTTTGTTTTTTTTATGCTGATCTACATATACCGAGTTTATCATTACCGATGAGTCCCTCATGACCGATGGCCGTGAATGCTTTGAGTCCATGGACGTGAGTCTACAGAAGAGTTTCTCCTCTAATCTTCCTTTTTTTTTGGTCACACTCTAATCTTACTAATTAAAAAAAATTAGATACATTTATTTGGTGGACAACGTAGTAATCAATAAAAACAATATAAAACCGTGTTTCTAAGTGGGATCAATGGAAAAAATGTGGGATCAATGGAGGTCGCATTGCTTTTCTTATTATATGGGATTGACAATATTTATTAGAATAAGCCTAAACAATAACTTGTACCATGACACTAATAATTGTTTAATCTCGTAGAGCCATAGCCTGGTAGTATCCAGCTTTACAAAATGGGAGAACTGTCCAGTCAGTCCTAAACTTATTATATGGATGCCAATTTAGTAATAAATTTTCCAGTTTTACCAATTAAGTCCTAATTCTTTTGATGAAATTCCAATGTAATTCTTTCAATCAAATTTCGTTGGAAATTGCTGATATTGCAATGTGCCATGTAGGGTAGTCAGCAATGGCAAGACCTTCACATTAATGATTTCTAGCAAAAGTTGATCGAAATGACTACATTAGAATTTCTCGCAAAGGTTTATGACTAAATTGGCAAAAATAAAAAGTTTCAAAATGCATTGATATCCATACAATAAATTCATAATTGATTAGGTAATTTTCCGGTACAAAATGATTATCGACTACAACCATTAAACCGAGCACGAAGTAGATTTGATTCACTAAACCTTAAGTGCATAGAATCACCTGCTTGGATAATTCACTCTTGTTTTGTAGTGTCCCGGGCCTGCCCCTTTCATTGATCAATCCTTTAATTTTCAATAGTTATTATATTATTTGTAGGCGGAAGATGCTTATTTCTAAAGGTCAGCATTATAACATGAATGTGATATAAAAACATAGACATATTTAAGTGTAAGGACATGTAAGCTATGAAAATACCATCCATCTCATATAATAATACGAGTGATACAAATGTGAGTTCAAAACATGGAGGGACTCCATAACTACTCCAACCCGACTAAACACTGTGACCCACTAGTCCTAACAAAAAACAAACAAGGCTATCACCCAACACTACACGACTCTTATCTCAAAAAAATGACAGTCTTGTCTTTCCCAAAAACTTGCTCCTTCCTCCTCCTTAGTATTGTCCTCACTCAACCCCGCTACTGGTGTCATCATAAGCTCCATCCGGCCCCTAGTATGGGAGTGGTCCCACCAATCGTCCTCCAACATGTGCATAAATAGAGATAAAATCCAAAAGAATGGGTCCCACAGGGGACCAAATATCAACAGTCAGGATGGAGATACACTTCACAAACACAATTCCTAGAAAGCCAGGGTCCTCAAACTCATATGGGTAGCCCTCAAAATCAATGGGCACCCTGTAGCTGATAGAGGTTGATGCGAGGAGCATTGGCAGGGCTACTAATCTATAAAAAAGTGTCAACAATATACAGTGTGCGAAAGCTCAGCAAAGTAAGTTTTATCATGCCATATTAAACAGATAATATCATACACCTCGACAAGGTCAATCATAAAGGCAACTAAACCAATCCACAACCAGCCATAGCATACATGAACTCTCTTTTTCATTCGAGCACTAATCACCATGCTAAAAGATTGTCAATCAATAAATAGCCATTCACATGAGCATACGTTGCAGGCATTGTGTGACATTCATCAAACTTTTATCACCAGTCCAAGACATATGTCTGGTGCGCTCCCCGACCATGCATGGAGGAACATCTCGATTAGTAGGGTTCGGTTCACCCAGTCCGGTCTGCTGCAGTATATGTTGGATTACTCAACGGCTTGTATGGGTTTCGTAAGTCCTCTAACCATGGCATCCTGTTCGTACTCCTGGGGCATCTAGGGCATGGCTCTTCCTAGGCAACGTGGACCACTGGCCCACGGCATCCTGCTTTCCCGACAGGCTCCTCAGGGCATTGTCGTCCGTAGACTAACTGTTGTGCCCCAAACCTTGCGAGCATGTAACATCCCACAACGGTCATTATGATGTGACGTCCCAGGACTTGTCATCGACCCTTTCATTTTTATTACACGTTTGGAAGCGAGAACAACCAACATCTAGACAACAATAGTAAATAGGGATAGGTAGGAAAACGATTCACAGCAATCAAACGACAACACTATTTTAATATTTACTTAATTAACCTTTGGGAAACATTTTCTTTATAAGCCCACCTCAGGCATTTCCACAAAATGCCTACAAAAAGATATCAAGCTAGGATCAATCTACTTCACTATCAGTAGGTCGGTCTAAAAAGTATGGGGTGTCCCAACCCATAACCAACCCCCATTTGGTACCAGTGGTGATTCTGAATCAGATACTATGTAATCCGGCTCGGGGTCCGAATCCTCCAAACTCGAATAAGATGAACCGGTGTCCGAATTGATCACCTCCCTATCCAAGATATCGAGCTCTACAGGATCCCACAAAACCTCCTCGGTACTGCCTGCTGGGGATCTATTGAAGCCACGGATCAAACCAAAAATTTCTTCACCCTCCCGAATATACCATGCTGCATACTCGTTAGCCTGCCAAGCGCCTAGACCAACATCTACCCAAACAGTGGACACTAGCTTTCGATAAGCTCTATCTAGACCTAATGGATATTCTGTATACTCCGAATCTATGTCTGTCGGGGCGCTAAAACGTACGGGTAGGTGATTCATGCTCAAGGGTCTGAAATGGTTAATAAAACAACAATGAGATAAACATCTCAATAAGTTAATGGCCTAAGCCCCGTTTAGAAGGCCAACTCGCCTCGGGGTTCCTAGTCAGGCAACCGCACATCATATACGGATCAATCACATATCAAATAATAATCACAAGCATCCTTACCTTGCCTTGGCATATGTGACATGCTTGACATCAGCCAACAAACATCGCGGCAATGTATGCAGCATAACACGTACTCGGAACACAATAAGAGATTATCCATGCATCATGCATCCACACTCGCACGTGTCTCGATTATAAGGTAAAACTACTTGGGCAGGTCTCATACGATACCTAGTAGTATTCACCCCATAATCAAATACTATGCAACATTCGTGTTCCAATTATTAGGACCCCTCTAGGCCACTACACATCAATCGATACGTAGCGAGATGGTAGTCTTTCGGCATGACCGGGTATTGTCCTGCCCCATTGAGTACGGTAACATCAAGCGACACACAGCAAGATGGCATTCCAATACGGCAAAATCAAATGATACATAGTAAGATGGTATCTCGTATGGAGCATCGAATCCACCATTGGGCTACAATTCGACATCTGGAGTATCGGTAATTTAGATAATCTCCAGGCATTTGACAAATTGAGCGCGATACATAGCAGACCTCGACAAACCAAGCATCATCAAGCAATGCACAACGAGATGGCTCCAACATGTGATCACACGAGCACACGAACATTCAAGCCAATTCTTATCTTTTCAATTAGCCCATGTAAACATGGATCGTGCTCGAATCAATGCCATATATAATTTCACGTGATCACATATGCAAACAATGGCTCGACTTTGTAAAAACATCATTTCAAAACACCATTTACTTTTTCAAGGCGTCAAATTCCTTTCTCAAACATAATTAAAAAAAATGATTCATTTTCAAAGATTCAAAATTTTTTCTTGAAAATAAATGTTCAAATCATTTGGCCATATACGCTAATTTGTATGGCGAAATCCAACATTGGCACCACAATTCAAACATAAAATGATCACAATTTGGCATTAAAAATCATTTGAAAATATTAACATTTAATTCTTGGAAATAAAATATTTATTTATTTATTATTTTATATAATAAAATATTAATATTTAATTCCGAAAATTAATTTACTCAATAAAAAATATTAATATTAAAATAATCGATAACTTATCATCAAAATTAATGATAACTTATCATCCATACACCGATAGCCTATCACATAAATAGTAATAACCTATCGCTCAATTACTGATACCTAATCAATCAATTCTCAATAACCTATTGCCAAATTCACTAATAACCTATCATCGATTTCCCACGATAACTTATCCATCCAACGATAACCTATCATCCATGGTTATCAAATAATGCACCGATAACTTATTCACTAATCTTACTTAAACAACTATTAACTTAATTTAAACCCAAATTAAACTACCATAAGCAAGTTTAACACCTTAAACATGGGATTAGGGGTTAACTTATTGTCGTGCCGTGCTTTTTTTTGGGGATTTTGGGATTTGCGCGTTAATGAGGTATTTCCGTGTAAGGGTCTTTCCCAGACCATACCTCACGTGATAGTGGAAGGTGATTTCTTATTTAGTCTAGATTTGTGATTTTGGAGTTGCCACTAGTCATTGTTGATAGGTAGACTAGAAACCTAATCGAGGTACGGGAGAAATACCACGATTCTACGAACAAAAGATTTTGTGTACGGGGACTTGGTTACGTTATTGATCCCAAATCGAGATTCCTAACACCCTTTTGGTACCTAAGAACGATAGGATATCTAACGTGTCATGCGAATTTTCGAAACTTACCCACTAATTCTATCCATTCTAATCGCAGGAAAGACCAAACAAGTATTAAACGCATAATCAATATCAATCAGATCAATCAATCCTAAATGATTTCTAAAAATAAAAATCAATCAAAACATCCAAACCCTAATGAAGCTCTAGAAGCTTATTCATTTTATGATTTACATTTTTTAGGATTTTAGGATTTTTTTTAGGGGTTATAACCCCTGAATTTGGGATTTTCTAAAAATGCCACTTGGGCACTTCCAAAAATTCAAATCTCACTTTTTGTGGTTGGCCACGGTGTTTTTGGACCACTCTGTAAAAATTTTTGATTTTTTTTTTCAAAAATTTTATTAACCGAGTATTGATTTTTTTTATGATTTTCTGAAAATTTTTGTGAAATTTTCAATTTTTTTATTGATTTTTTAAATTTTCACATTTTTGTTTGTATTTTCTGAATTTTTATGGGTTTTCTAAATTTTCTGAATTTTTATGGGTTTTCTAAATTTTCTGAATTTTTATGGGTTTTTCTGAATTTTTTGGATTTTTATGAATTTTCTAAAAATTTTGAATTATTATTTTTTTTGGAATTTTTCGAATTTGTAAATTTTTTTATTTTTGTTGTGAAACTTTTTTTATTTTTTCTGAATTTTTTAATATTATTTTTAAAATTTTTAAATTTTTCGCCGGGAAAATGAACCGGACTAGCTCGATTCAAACCAGTTCGACTTGGCCGAACTGCACTTCGCCGGCCCCGGTTGCCGGTCACCTTCTCCGGTGAGCCCAACGCTGAAATGATGCCATTTTGGATTTTTTTCATTTAGGCATTTCCTTGAACAGTTGGTGGGCACTATTTCATATCTAATGTTTTCAAGGTCACCAGTTCGGGCCCATTGCTGATGACCTTCCGGTGACTATTTCACCATTCCAATTGCACCATTACAAAGTCCACATTACCTATTAGCAATTTAGCCCAACCGAAGTGTCGTCGGACCTTTGCTGGCAGGTGAAAAATCGGTTAGAAAAACCTGACCTAATCACTAACCTAAAATAACATTTCCAGATTTCAAATCACTATCCTATTCGCCCTAGTTGTCTAATTCGGTTATAATGAACAACAAAACATCAAACAAGGGTTGGTAATAACTGACTTAGATGTTTTAAGACCAAAATGAGGCTCCGCCGGGGTCCTCGAGCTCCGACGAGATGGTTTGGACAATGGCCGACACGATTCATGCTCGTTTAACGCCCGAAATGCAATCATTTAACACAAAACATGATGAGGAACTCTTTACAAACATTAACAAACTCAGATTCACAGAGAAATCACATGATAAAAAAAGTTTCAGTTCAAAGTCATTTTTTGGAAATTTAAAAAAAAATGATTTTGAACCAACTTTACCTTCTTCGTTCAATGATCAGGAGGAATTGCCGAACTGATCCGCGGCCCAAGAGTTGTTCCTTGACACTTGATCTTCACCCTGGTGGTTTTAGCCTTGCCGAAAGAGCTCTGAGCGCGCCGATCAAGCTTGATTTTCAAAGCTTCCCAACCAGTTCTTCACTGATCAATAGAGGAGGAGGTCTTCCTTGAACGATCGATTCACTGATGCTGTTCCATTCACTGGTGCCGGACACTCGATCAGGGGACCTTGACTCCCTATTCTCTTTCTAGACCTTCTTTGTTTTCCCCTTCTTTCTCTTTCTCCTCTCTCTCTTTGGCCTTTCGTCGAAAATCTCCCCCTCCGCAATATTTTTCAAAATTGATGATGTATTCATGAAATTGAATTTAAAATAAGACTAATGAATATTTTTACGGAATTTTATGATTCCATTTACTATTTTTCTTGATTTTCTCATCTATTTTGACTAAACAAATTAAGGAAAAATGCAGAAAAATGCTAAAAAAATATTTTTTTTGTTTAGAAATAGGTTTCTAGGCTTGGGCAAGACTCCTAGTCCTAATTTTAAGATTTTTGAAAATATGAAACAAATGAGCTAAAAAGTAAGTGTCAACGGTTGTCCCTATTTGAGATTGAGCCATTGGAGGTTGATTTCAAAGACAAGGTGACACCTGAATTTTTAGTTGACTCATTGAACAAGACAAGATGGAAATTTCACAACAATTGATTAGAGATCTTGTTTTTGAAATTTGTGATCTAATCCAACGGTTCTCTTTTCAGAACATATTTTGAAAGGTTCTTAATAATTGAGGAAGAGAAACTTACCTATTGAGATGTTTCTTTATTGCTTATCCAAGGGCATGAATTGATGGTGGTGATGATTATGATAATTATTCAGATTTCGTGGTTTAAGGAGGAATCCATGAACCATGAACACCTGAGGCTCCTCGCCTGAGGGTTTGGAAATTTGCCTGATGGTTCCTCATCAGTAGAACTTTAATTTGCCTAGGGGCTCTTCACCTGTAGGACTTTAAATTGTCTAGGAGCTCTTCGCTTGTAGGACTTGAATTTGCCTAGAGGCTTCTCATCTATAGGACTGTGAATTTGCCTAGGGGCTCCTTGTTTGTAAGAATTGAATTTGCCTAGGGGCTTCTCGTCTGTAGGACTTTGAATTTGTCTAATGGTTCCTCACCAGTAGGACTTGAATTTGCCTAGGGGCTCCTTGCCTGTAGGACTTTGAATTTGCCTAGGGGCTCCTCGCCTATAGGACTTTGGATTTGCCTAGAGGCTCTTCCCTTGTAGGACTTTGAATTTGCCTAATGATTCCTCATTAGTAGGACTTTGGGAAGACTTCAAACAATGAATGCCTTGAGCGTGAGTTATGTGATTTTGAGATTTCACTAACCTTTGTATGGTTTTTTAGCTGACCAAAAACTATTTTGAAAAGTGGTTGTAAAATTAATCAAAACTGTTTGAAGCATGATTTTTTTTAGCTTACCGCAAACTGTTTGAAAACCTGGTTTTAATTTGTCCAAAAACTTTTGAAACGTGATTTGGAAACATGCATTCTTTGCATTAATACATTTCAAACAATCAAATTTCCTCTTCGAGGAATTATTTGAACAAAATGCTTGCAATCTTTTAAGAAATGCTTGAAATGATCGTTTGGACTTTCATTAGAAAGGATTTGTTTCAATCTATGAACTTGGTCTTTTCTTCATCTAATTAAAAGGAGAATTTTTTTGATATCCCTCAATTTTATCTCTCTTAACCAATCCTTAGATGTTCGAAGATGTTCGTAATGTATACAATCCAATTGATCCGATAAGGCCTTTCAAAAGGTTGTAATGTTGGCTTGGTTAATGGCTATTCAAAGGATATGCATTCTGAGGCCAAGAAAAAGGATTTCGTCACAACTGACTTCGAGTTTACAAGTTAAGAATCTCGAGGATAAGACAAGATATTATTGTATACACTTTTTTGAGTAATAACTTCTTGTCATAAAGTCATGTTTTTACTTTCAACATCCCAATTTGAAGAGTCTTTGGGGAGATGTTGTATTGTTGGTATTGGGTAGACTCAAAAGGCTCATTTATTTAAATTTAGGGCTTTTATGAAATTGATGATCTTCTTGGCATCATCACTTTTTCTTTTCTTCTTTTTTCACTAGAGATCTTTTTCTTTATGAACATCAGAGTTCTCTAAGCATTCATCACAATCTCTTTTCTTTTACTCATTCTCACTTATTGTGATCTACGACTTTTTTTGGGTCAATTAAGCTTTCTTTTGAACTCTCTTTTCTTTCTCATTTTTCTTAGGCATTTGGCCTTACTTTTACCAGACACACTGTTTTTTCATGCCCCAGACTCTTTTATCTTTGATCTTTTGAATTCTAAGAACTCTATGTTCTGCTTTTTTGTTTCTTATTTATTAAAGTGGATCATATGCTCATGCTCCAGTGTGAAGAGATGATCACCAATTTAGGGTTTCAAAATGAATATTCAGGTTTAATTAGGCTTTGCCAAAGGTAATGTGTTTAGGTATAGGAAATAAAATGCTCTTCTTCATCTTGGGATGTCTTGAGCTTCCATATGACTTCATATGAAGTTATCACAGAAAGATTGATGTAAGCGTATACAATAAAATCTTTTTTGATACTATTCTCCATAGTTGTCAATCCACAAACTTTCTGATTTGCCCTAATGTGGGGTGGTTCTTAGCAGGGATGTTTTGAGAAAACTTCTCTACAGTTTTGACTCAAATTTGATTTGCAAGGGATAAGCATGTGTTTGGAATAGTGAAATGATTGCATTTCATTATTTCAATTCATGTAATCATTGCAAACATCCCCTATTTCCTTCAGATGAGTTTTTTCTCACTCACTTCTCCATTTTGGCTTTGAGTATATAGGGGATGTGTTCGGATATGGCTTACCTTTCATCATTTGAAGGTCTTTCCATTCGATTTGATTCAAACTTTTTCTATGAAATTTTCCACAGCCTTTTGTCAAATTATCCTTTTTAGGGAATTTTGATACTTTGTGCATTTTCAAAGAAAGCGTGTTTCAAAATATTTCCGAGGTATTTTCCTTTTCAAAACATTATGTTTTATTTTGTTCAACTTAGTGTCATTCCACTTGGGAAAAAAAGAAGTTCGTTTTCTCTTCAAAGGCAACTTCTTTTACACATGCTCTTACGATCTGGGGATGCCTGTCCGATCAACTTACCAAGATTCCTCTTGTTTGCATGTTTTTGCTTTAGTTCCACTGGGGATTCTTCTTTTATTGCTTCTTTTTCTTTGTTTCCTTGGGGATGATAAAAAGGAAAGCACATTAGAAGATATTAATGGAAAATAGAATTGGAAATGATACTTTCCTCTACTATTTGATAACTCCATTGAGAATTCTGAAATCATCAACTGATTCAGATTCTTTTTGCTTTCTTCTGTAAAATAGATAAATGTATTCATGAAATGCATGGTATATATGATATGCATGATATGCACATGTTCTAAAGTGACTCGAAACTTTTCTTGAATGTTCGCCTTCATTTTGTGGGTAGAAAATCTTGACAGCATCTGTATTTACAGGACATGCTAGTTCTATTCCTGCCATATATACAAGAATCAATGCACCTTCATTGTCATCCAATAATATCTCAATCTCATAATCTTTCGGGCTAGAAGATGTCCATTTATGTGCGGTCAACATTCATCTTCGTGAATTTCTTTCATAACCTGTTCAGCTTCCGTAGCATCTACACTTCTTAACATGGTTAAATCAAATGGTTTCTTATAGAGGGTTTAACACCTGAGGAAGAATTTGTTGGTTATCTTCCTTATAAACTTCCTATCACTCGGTTGGCTTTCTTCAGGAAATTCTCCTAATTAAAGATATCTTTTAATGTCATGATACCATGGTTTGTTATCGAATTCTACTTGGACCATCATGCAATGAGCTGGTTGTTCGAGAATATTGATTCTCAATGGTTTTATATCCATACCATCTTTAGCCTGTAGTAAGGATGATAAAATTGCAAGAGCATCTGCAAAAATGATTCTGAGCTCTTGGGAGATAATCGAATGTTACTTCTTCAAAATTTCTATCATCTCTTCTAAATATCCGTGATAAGGAATTAGCTTGGCATCTCGAGTTTGCCATTCACCAGTTGTTTGCAATATGATAAACATAGAATCTCTATATGCTTGCAACCTTTTTACCTTCATTGAAAGGGCTAATTGTAAGCTGAGAATACATGTTTCGTATTCAGCGACGATATTAGTGCATGGAAATACCAACTTCGTAGATACCGGGTAGTGTTGGCTTTTTGGGGAGATCAGTACTGCCCCAGCTCCTAATCCAGATAAGTTGGTTGCACCATCAAAATACATGGTCCATTTATCGTCGACCAGTGTCAATGTATGATCATCAAGTTGTTCTTCAGGATTGGCAATATTCTGCAAATTTTTTGCTAACATATCTCCTATTGCTCGTCCTTTGACTGACTTTTGGGATGAACTTCTGATGTCGAATTCTGATAACAAGACTTGCCACTCTGCCAATTTCCCGACCAAGGAGGATTTCTCAAGAAGGTACTTGATCGGATCATTCTCGATTACCAGCAAAATTTGGTGATGAAGGGTGTACTGTCTTAATATGTGTAATGCCCAAATCAATATAGCACATATCTTCTCAACTGCTGGGTAATTCACTTACGATGTTGTGAACTTCTTGCTCAAGTAATAAATGACTTGTTCTTTATCATCATTTAATCTTCTTTGTACAAGCACCGCTCCTAATGACTCATAGTGAATCGTCAAATATAAGATTAGTGAAACTCTAGGAATTGATGGTACCAACACTAGTGGGCATATCAATATTCTTTAATCTTGTCAAAGGCTTGTTGACACTCCATATCCCACTTTACTTTGACATTTTTCTTTAACAGTTTAAAGAATGGTTTAGCAGTCACAGATAGTTGATAGATCAAACGGGCAATCCCAACAGGCTTCTCGCTTCTTTTACCGTAGAAGGAGTCTTTAAGTCATATATTACCTTGATCTTGGAAGGATCTATTTCGATTCCCCTGCTACTGACCACAAATCCTAGCAATTTGCCAGATTTTGCCCTAAATACACACTTGTTGGGGTTCAATCGTAATTTGTACTCACCTCAACATGATCTTCTCCTTGTTTGGATTTTGTATTGATGTCATCCACATATACCTTGATTTCTTTGTGCATCATGTCATGGAACAAAGTTACCATTGCTCTTTGATATATGGCACCAGCATTTTTCAAACCGAAAGACATCACCTTGTAACAAAATGTGCCCCATGGTGTTATGAAGGATGTTTTCGCCTTATCCTCTTTCTTCATGAGAATTTGATTATATCCTGAGAAATCATCCATGAATGAAAATATTTCGAACCCAGCAGTACTATCTACTAATACTTTAAACGTAGAAGTGGGAAATCATCCTTAGAGCTTGCTTTATTTAGGTCGCGATAATCAATGTACACCTGTACTCGACCATCTTTCTTCATTACGGGCACCATATTGGCAACCCATTCCGGATATGGTACTACTTCGATGAAACCGACTTTGAATAATTTCATCACTTCTTCTATTTTCATTGTCAATTCTGGCTTTGTTCGCTTTTTGCTTCTCTGGTGGAATACTTGGATCAATTGGCAAAGCATGCTTAACTATGGTTGGATCAAGGCCTGGCATGTCAGCATAGGACCACGCGAATATATCTTGATATTTCTTGAGCAAATTTGTGATCCTTTCTGCCTTTGCTATAGGAATACTTTCTCTAATCTTAACCTCCTTGGGATTCTCTTTATCGCCGAGATTAACGATGATTGTTTTCTCTAACGTGAGTGGCTTTGATTCTTCATGACAGATTCATTCCCTTTTGACCCATTCCTCATCTTTATTATCCACTTTAATATCACAAGTGATCCTCTCGGAAAGATTTGGGTCACATATGAACCTATTATAGATATGCGAATGTTCATGCCTGATATGTAACAAACATGATTGATAATTGCATACAAAGTAAGTAACGCACGTGATCTTATGAAAAACCTTTTGGAAATTCATTTTGAAATTCATTTTGAAAGAATATAAAGACAGAGCTAGTTCTCATATCATTAGACTTCCTTGCTCTTAAAATCATTTTCGCAATGAGGAGCAATATAGAAAATCCAAAGCCTCAAGCCTCATGAACTAGGATAATGTTCATTATAGGTTTGGTTTTGTTTCTACATGTCCTTAACAAAACATTTGACCACTTTTATTGAATTGAAAAATGCCATTACATCTATATCAAAAGGAATGTAAATTGCAACTAAACTGAAATTGCAAATGAAATCATAAGAAATTCGAAATGGCAATCAACAAAATGCAATGGAAAAAAGTTTGTAGCAAACGTTCAAGAGAATCTTCCTACTCCAATGTGTAACATGCATAATTGTAAAAGAATGGAATGAAACGATACTCGCTTACCATAATATTTTTGTTTGGTTTTAGGTATACCAACCACAAAGACAAGCGAATGCAACCAGTGAAGTTTTGACGCCTAAAAAGGGTAGGATATGCTAAAAGCTCAAGGTCACCACCTTAATGGACAAGAGATTCCATTCCAATAGGCAATCGGCATAAAGTAATGAAATATTATTCCACCTTGGTGATCGGCATTGTATTTAAACGATCCCATGAGCAATCGGCCCATAATTTCACCTAAACAGATACCTCCTAAGGGTAATCCTAAATGTAACCGGATTGGACCACGGGTGGTGTGTGCTAATGGTGTAGTGCTAAAGCAATTTAAAGACATGCATAGCAATTAATGACCAAACAGCACTTCTAAAATTCATTCAAACCACATTCAATCCTAGTACCATCCTGCAAAACAAGGGTTAGCAAAGATAACACCCCTTATACCACCAGCCTGCAAAACCATTTAATATTATCATTAGCGAAATATACCTGGGATCTTTGCAAGCACAAAACACAAACATATCGTTCTATCTAGGCCTAAGTCCATTTAGAAAAGGTTTATTGTCCCTAGCTGAGTCACCAAGCTTGTCGTGCCGCGCTTTTTTTTGGGGCTCTTGGGATTTGTGTGCTTAGGAGGTATTTCCATTTAAGAGTCTCTCCTAGATCATACCTCACGTGACAGTGGGAGGTGATTTCTTATTTAGTCTAGGTTTGTGATTTTGGAGTTGTCACTAGTTATTATTGATAGGTAGACTAAAAGCCTAATAAAGGTACGAGAGAAATATCACGATTCTACGAACCACAGATTCTGAGTACGGGGACTTGGTTACATAATTGATCCCAAAATCGAGATCCCTAATGCCCTTTCGGTACCTAAGAACGATACAATATCTAATGTGTCATGCGAATTTTCGAGGCTTACCCACTAATTCTATCTATTCTACTTGCAGGAAAGACCAAACAATTATTAAATGCACAATCAATGTCAAGAAGATCAATCAATCCTAAATGGTCTCTAAAAATGAAAATCAATCAAAACATCCAAACCCCAATGAAGCTCTAGAAGCTTATTCATTTCACGATTTACATTTTTTATGGTTTTAGGGTTTTTTTAGGGGTTATAAAACCTTGAATTTGGGATTTTCTAAAAATTCCACTTGGGCACTTCCAAAAATTCAAATCTCACTTTTTATGGTTAGCCACAGTGTTTTTGGACCATTATGCAAATTTTAAAAATTTTTGATTTTTTTTTGTCAAAAATTTTATTAACCGAGAATTGATTTTTTATGATTTTCTAAAAATGTTTGCGAATTTTTCAATTTTTTTTATTGATTTTTAAAATTTTTCACATTTTTTGTTTGTATTTTCTAAATTTTTATGGGTTTTCTAAATTTTTTGAATTTTTATGGGCTTTTTCTGAATTTTATGGATTTTTATGAATTTTCTAAAAATTTTGAATTATTATTTTTTTTGGAAATTTCGAATTTCTAAATTTTTTTTTATATTTTCTGATTTTTTAATGATTTTTTAACTTTATTATTATTATTTTTTAGATTTTGTAAACTTTTTGCTAGGAAAATGAATTGGACTGGCCTGGTTCGACTTGATTCAATTTGGCCAAATCGGGCTTAGTCAGAATTGGTCGCCGGTCACCTTTTCTGGCGAGCCCAATGCCGAAACGATGCCGTTTTGGATTTTTTTTTATTTAGGCATTTCCTTAAACAGTTGGTGGGCACTATTTCGTATCCAATGTTTTCAAGGTCACCGGTTCGGGCCCATGGCCGATGACCTTTCGACGACTATTTCACCGTTCCGATTGCACCATTACAAAGTCCAAATTACCCATTAGCAATTTAGCCCAACTGAAGTGTCGCCGGACCTTCGCCGGCCAGCGAAAAACCGGTTAGACTAACCTGACCTAATCACTAACCTAAAATAACATTTCCAAATTTCAAATCACTATCCTATTCGCCCTAGCCATCTAATTCGTTTCTAATGATCAACAAAACATCAAACAGGGCTTGTAATCACTGACTTAGATGTTTTAAGACCAAAATGAGGCTCTGGCGGGGGTCCTCGAGCTCCAGCAAGATGGTTCCGATAATGGTCGACACGATTCATGCTCGTTTAATGCCCGAAATGCAATCGTGTAACACAAAACATGATCAGGAACTCTTTACAAACATTAAGAAACTCATATTCGCAGAGAAATCACATGATGAGCAAAGTTTCAGTTCAAAGTCTTTTTCTGGAAATTTCGAAAAAAAATGATTATGAACCAACTTTACCTTCTTCGTTCAATGATCAGGAGGAATTACTAAATTGATCCGCGCCCCAAGAGTTGTTCCTTGACACTTGATCTTCACCCTGGTGGTCTTGGCCTTGCCGAAAGAGTTCTGAGCGCAACGGTCAAGCTTGATTTTCAAAGCTTCTCGACCAGTTCTTCATTGATCAACAGAGGAGGAGGTCCTCCTTGAACGATTGATTCCTCGGCCCCGTTCCGTTCACCGGCGCCAGACATTCGATTAGGGGACCTCAACTCCCTATTCTCTTTTTTATACCTTCTTTGTTTTCCCCTTCTTTCTCTCTCCTCTCTCTCTCTGGCCTTTCGTCGAGCATCTCCCCCTCTGCAATGTTCAAGTTTTTTCCTTTTTGTCCATCGATTTTTCTCGCCCAAATTCTATTGGAACCAATTTCTAATCCGTTAGATTGATTCCCTAGTGCCAGCCGGATATTTTCCAACTGGCCAAATCGATTTGCACGTGTTAAATTAGCCGGAAATGATCGGTGAAGTCGCGGGCTTGAATTAGAATTTTCTGGGTTTGGTGTGACTCGGGTGAGTCGGGCGAAGAAGACAACCAACCCGGGTCGGGTCGGGTTGACCCAGCCGACCTAGGTTGGTCTATATTCGCCAATTAAGCTTTATTTTGATCCAATTTTCAAAATTAAACCGCAAAATTGAATTCCCCATTATATTCCGAACTCAAATATATAATTTTCCCCAATTTTTGTCATGGTTGTGTCCGAGATTTTGACATTTTTGTAGTCAGGTTAATAGAGTTTTGTTCAATTTAATGTCCTAATGACCTGATTAGGTAAAATTGATGTCAAAATTGAATTACCCACATCTGATTAATCCTAGAAATGATGGTCTTATGTTTCGACAATTTCATATTGGGCACGATTCCCAATTTGGGTTCAAAATTCTTAATTTTCAATTGAATTTTGGGGATTTTTGATTTTTATGTCAAATTGTGGAATTGGACTGACCATTATGAAATTCAAGGTCCCAAAATCATGTGTTGTGAAGACACTATGACTTAAAAATGTCTAGAAAAAATTTAATTGCATTTTTGGTTCAATTCGGGTTTAAGTTTGCCCAATTTTGGGAAAACATATAACCGATTGAGATTTTTCAAAATTGATGATGTATTCATGAAATTGGATTTAAAATAAGACTAATG
This sequence comes from Syzygium aqueum, assembly GCA_031216185.1. NCBI lineage: Eukaryota > Viridiplantae > Streptophyta > Magnoliopsida > Myrtales > Myrtaceae > Syzygium > Syzygium aqueum. Next base: position 22,583,349 of record CM062238.1, read on the forward strand.
AATATTTTTATGGAATTTTTTGATTCCATTTACTATATTTCTAGGTTTTCTCACCTATTTTGACTAAAAGAAATTAAGGAAAAATGCAGAAAAATGCTAAAAAATTATTATTTTTGTTTAGAAATAGGTTTGTGGTTTGGCCAAGACTCCTAGTCCTAATTTTGAGATTTTTGAAAATATGAGAAAAAATGAGCTAAAAATTTGGTGTCAACACTTACTCGTCTAATTATGATGACGACGGTGGTGATGAGAGCTGTTCACGGTGGCATCTGGATTGGCACGGCAAACAGCAGACGGACGGTGAATGGAAGCGACGAAGGGAGGGGTTGCTGGTGGCTGGTCGGCGATGGCTTGGAGGCTGTTCCAAGCGTAGAATGGCGACTAGTGGCAACGGCTAGACAGCGGCGGTCATGCGGCTGCAGTAGCAAGCAAGTACGACGAGTGGCGATGGATAGGCGTGACAGAGGAGCGACTGCTGGTGGCTGTTCAATGCGGCTTAGAGGCAGAGCTGGGGACGGAATGGCGGCTAATAGTGGTGGTCTAGTGTGTTAGACAATGGTGGTGACGAACTGATGGGTGGCGTAGCTTGTGCCCGGCTAGAATAGGCTAGCGACGGGCGGCTGGTGGTGGCGCTGCTTGGCTAGGGAGGAAGATGGGATGGCGTTGGTGCGGCGGTGGGGAGGAGTGGCGCTCAGCGGTGTCATGCCCCAAACCCCATCAAGCTCGAGACATCCCTCTTCGATTGAATTAGTGAGACATCCCGGGAAACGTCGTCGACCCAAACCATCACATCAGAGTTTGAACACGATGAAAACAAGAACATAAACCTTGACAGTAAAATCACGGGGAAATAGAGAGAGACAAATCACCAAACCACCAAGCACTATATTACACCGCGATATACACAATATTCATTACAATCCATCACAACCAGCAACCAACCACTTCATTACACCCACTATATTCACAATGAACATATTATACACATAATCTGGTTTCTAAAGTTCGCACCATCAACATTAAAAGGAATCAGTAGTTTGGGTATATTTTAATTCCCAAAAAGGGGCACTTCAAAAAGGATTATCCTACCCCCAACTAGCCCCTATGGCTTTTAGACGGTGTCCACTCTGAGTCGGTCTCCCTAATACCTGAATTGGACTCCCCCTAATTCACATGCTCCTCTGACGACTCAAGAGTTCGCCTCAATCTCAATAGAATTATCTTCATCTCCTGACTCCAGTGGAACCTCAATCAGCTCCTCCTCTTCAGGCTCCTCCTTTGGTTCTTTCTCTGGCTCCTCTTCCGGTTCCTCCTCGGGTTCTCCCTCAGGTTTTTCTTTGGGCTCTTCCTTGGGAACTTCACCAAAATCTACGTTCATCAAATTGAACCGTGCTTGAGACTCTTCCGACTCCTGTTCAGGCACAGCCATCGTGGGTTCGGGTCCTGCAGGCACAGGCTGATATCCCGATTGTGCGAGGCTAGTATCGAGGTTGGTTATCTCTCCATCTGGAGGGGGGTTATAGCCAATAGATCCTAATCTCCCACTCTATCATGAGGGGCATCAAAACCACCAACTGGTCTAAACTCATCAAAACCCTCCCGAAAACACAAGGCTGTATAAGTGTGGGCTTGTCAAAGGGGTTGTCATATATCTACCCAGACTACTATGGTGTGCTTAATCTAAACCATATTATCATCTGTATGATACTCTACTACTGCATGATCGGTATGCATAGGTATGCCAAAACGCTGAGGCGGTGGCGGTGAAGGATTCATGGTTCAGACCGGGGCTCTGAAAAGGTTAATTTATACAACTATGAGACGAATCTCAATAAGTCGACAGCCTAAACCCCATTTAGGCTATCACGTACCTCCAGATAAGTCCAAACGCAATATAATTCAATAAACACATAACATACACACAATGACACTTACTTGGGTTCAATTTGCATGTTAGTCTCAAATCCACAAATTCCAACCACATGCACTTTCCAAACTAATCTCATGCCCAAAAGCAAATGTCGAACACAAACATTTCCGAACTCCGCATTTCACACTCATTCATGCATCATCACACCATTTTCATTAAACTTGCCAACGACCCTCGTAAACACACCTCAGGTCCAATCTCATTCTCACTTGCTACATCACACATCTCATTCTCACTCTCTTTCTACAGCCCGCGTAAATACGCCTTAGGCTCGATCTCATTTCCACTTGTCACATCACATATCTCATTCTCAATCTCTTTCTACAGCTTGCGTAAACATGCCTCGGGCTCCACATTTATATCACGACCAGCGTAAACACGCATCGGGCAAGTTCAATTCACTACGTAAACACGCCTTAGGGATTAAGTGATCATGTGAACATGCCAACACGACATAGTTTATCTGTACCCCGCGTAAACATACCTTAGGGCTTTTTAGTGATCACACACACATCACTTGCCTCAAATCTCACAAGTTCACATACTCGAACATTAATTAAATGCACTCAATGCACCCATCTCAATTCATCCCATATAATAAACATACAACCATCGTATAACATGCCATTTTTCATCACAAAAATCATGGCCTCACAAGTACGGCACTACACCACAATTTCACATAATTTAGAGCCGAATCAAACTATTCACCCTACGCACCAAACCAAATTTTGCAGCACATAAAGCAGCCATACTCCGCCCTCTTTTAGCATTTAATTATCCACCAAAATACCACAAATTCGTCCATAAGACCCCTTATCCAAAATAGCCCCTAAAACTACACTAAATCGTGTCTAAACGAGCCCGTTAATACCCGATATCCTAAATAGGGATTAGGATGTCACTTACTTGAAATTTTCAAGCAAGATCAACCTAGCAAGGGGTGACAAGGAAGCAAAGGAGGGGCGGCCACAGCGGTCCGGCGATGGGACGCACGGCGGACGGCAAGTGTGCGGCGTTCTGGCACAGCTCCAGCCAACACACTGCTCAGGGGAAGAGAGAGGGTTGGTTCGGCTAAGGGGAGAGAGCGCGAGATGGTGGAGTGGTAGAGACGAAGCTGCGGCGCCGGGAACGACCGGATGGACGGCAATCACATGCGGCGATGGAACGGCGACAACGACGAGCTTGGCCAGTCGGCCACGGCCATGGGAGGAGAGACAGAGAGGGGGGATCGGCCAAGAGTGGAAGAGAGGGAGAGAGGTGAGGTGTGAGGAACAAAAATGAGGGGAGAGAGAGAGAAAAGAATAATAAATACGACACACCGATAATTGGTGTCTAACCCCCCCAAGGAAAATTACTATCTTGCCCCTCTGTCTACTTTCCATTTGACGGCCAAAACTCGTTCTTATCCAAAGATAAACGGCCAAGATCAATCCTTACCAAAAATATCCATGGGTAAAATAAGAATTTCACGAAAAGTGTAGGGGTAAAATTGTCCAAAAATTTATATCTCTAAAGTGGGGGTGAAATGACCAAAATGCCTTTCCACTTTTATACTTAGCTTTGACAAAATCACAAGGGCAAAATAGTCATTTTCCACTTCCTGTCAAAATTGCAGTTTTTTGATGAATTCGGGCAAATTCGAAGCTAACCATAATCATAACGATGTTGTCCAATTACTCTGTCATGACTTTCAAAATTTTCAATACCCAAACTCAGTCTCTATTTAATGGCCAAACTCAAATAAACACGACTTGAGCTTATCTCAAACTAATGGGTGGCTTTCGGGAAAATTTGTACAATTGACTCGTGGTCGATACTAAATCGAGCTGCATTTAAGTTCACTTGAGTCATTGTGACCTCGATTGTCATGTAATTGCAAGGATCAATCATTAGTTCTAAAGAACGCGATCGTTTGGAGTAGGTTTGAGATCGTTTGCAAATTTTGTATTCTGGCGAGGCAGAATCACTCGCGGTCCAATTATACGACATTCTCAAATTGATCCATGACCATCCTTAGATCGGTTTATATTAGCCCAAAATATCACCTCGATAATTCTTATGGTCGAAAGTCAGTCCATGGTCAAGTTCTATGGTTGCGCGAATCTAGATCCCTAATCAGCCTTTCCCTATTGGTTAGTGTCCTAAGAGTGATCAAGCCTGGGTGAGATTTACTACAAGTGTGTTATTGAAATTATGCATTTCATAAATACCAAGTGGGTCGAAATTTAGAATATCACAGGTGGTGGCTTGCTTTGGCGAGGATAGGCCGACGGTAAGCAGCAGAAAATGGAGAATCGAGTGGAAGCAGAAGCAGCGACTGAGAAGAAGAAAAGAAGAAGAAGAAGAGAGAGAGAGAGAGAGAGGAGTTAGTGGAGTTGACGGGGGGTCAGCGGGAAGTCAACTGAAGGGGAGGGTGGACAGAGAGAAAGAGAGAGAGAGGTGGTGGGTCAAATGATTGACTTTCAGAAAATATCCTCAAATTTCCCCTTTTTCTTTTGCAATTATCTCACATTTTGTCTCCAAAATTCCCACTTTGTCCTTGGCCCGTGTATTGATCATGGGCCAACTAAACTTTATCGGGCCTTGGTGGCCGGCCCCCTCGAGCACGAGGCCCCATGGGTTTTGCTTGGCTCATTTCCTTTTCTCGCGTCAAATTCCTAATTCTTTGATCTTTTTTCGAGATTGAAATTTTCGATGGCCAACTCATAAAATTATGAGGCGATGTCCTAAGTCTCGGGTGTGAAATCCTTGAACATTCAACACTCGAAATCAGATTATAATTCGTGGCTGAAATCGATCAATCGTAGCTATAGTACATTCCAAACTAACAGACGATTGTTGGAAGTAAATTCCTCAATAGCCTTTGCCCTTTGGTTAGTATTCCCTGAGTGATCAAGCTAGAGAGAGAATTAAATAATAGAGCATCGATGAAATCACCATTTCATATATCATCAAAATAGGTCGAATTTTCAAGATATCATAAATCTTCCTCCTTACAGAAATTTCGTCCCCGAAATTTGAATTTACATCTAATTCCTAAAAAAGAAAGGGGTACTGACGCTTTATTATCTCTTCACTTTCCTGCGTGGCTCCCTCGGTTCCATGATGTTGCCACACAACTTTGACTAGAGGAATCATTTTGATTCATAGTACCTACTTCTTCCGATCCTCGATTCTCACTATTTTTTCCACGTACGACATTTTGCCATCCACATCTATCTCTTCATAATTCAAGATGTGGGTCGGATCCGGTTCATACTTCCTTTGACATGTGGAATACGTCATGTACCTGAGCCAACCTTGGTGGCAAAGCTAGGCGATACACCAATGATCCAATTCGCTCCAAGATCTCAAGTAGTCCTACATATCTTGGGTTTAGCTTGTCTTTCTTTCCAAAATGTAACATTCCTCACATTGGTGATACCTTGAGGAACACATGAACTCCGACTTGAAATTCCAATGGTTTACGTTGCCTAAATGTGTAACTTTTCTAGTGACTTTGGGCTGTCCTTAGCCTATCCTTGATAACTTTAACAGCATCTGATGATTGTTGCACCAACTCGGGTCCCGCCATCTTTTGTTTTCTAACTTTGTTCCAACAAACAAGAGTCCTATAGGGTCTGCCATACAATGCCTCGAAAGGTGCCATTCTAATACTTTGCCGATAACTATTATTGAACGCAAACTCAACAAGGGGTAACTGTTCCTCCCAACTTCCTTTGAAAACCATATATAGGCCTGCAACATATCTTCGAGAGTCTGAATCATTCTCTCGAATTGACCATCTATCTGTGGATGAAAAGTGGTGCTGCACTGCAGCTTTGTTCCCATAGCACCTTGAAGACTCTTCCAGAACGTAGTGGTGAATTTAGGGTCATGATTTGACGTGATCATTACTGGCACACCATGAAGACAAACTATATGCCTCGAGTACAACTCAGCATGCTTATCCATGGAAAAGTCTTTTCACACCGGAATGAAATGAACAGACTTTGTGAGTCTATCCACCACAACCCAGATAGAATCATTACCTCTTTGGATCTTCGATAGACCCATCACGAAATCCATTGTGACATGCTCCAATTTCCTTTTTGGTATTTCTAGTGGTTGCAGCAGTCTGTCGGGCTTGTAATGATGTGCCTTCACCTATTGACACATTAAGCATCTAGCCACATGCTTGGCAATATCTCCCTTCATGCCATTCCACCAATAATATTGGCATAGATTCTGATACATCTTCGTGCTGCCCGGATGGATATTGTAGTTACTGCGATGAGCTTCTACCAAAATTTCCTCCTTAAGTCTTTCATCATTGGGCATGCACAACTGTCCATAAAACTTCAAGATCTCATCTTCGGATACTTGAAAGTCAAGTTTTCTCTTAATGGCGTCCATTTCCAAAATCTTTTGAAGTTTAGGATCCGAAGGTTGCACTGCTTTAATCCTAGTTTGCATTTCGGGCTCAATCCTGAGATTAGATATTAAACTCGAGAAGTGACTTATCTTGAACTTGAAATCCGAGTCCCGAATTCTTTCAAGCAAAAGCCGTTCTTGAACCATCATATGCGTGATTGAAAACTTTCGACTTAATGCATTAGCTACCTTGTTAGCTTTACCAGGATGGTACAGAATCTCGCAGTCATAGTCCTTAAACAGCTCCATCCATCTGCGCTGTCTCATATTCAATTCCTTTTCTGAGAACAGATACTTTAAGTTCTGATGATTTGTATAAATATGGAACCTTTTCCTATACAAATAATGCCTCCAGATCTTGAGTGCGAAAATGACCGCCGCTAGCTCCAAGTCGTGCGTCGGGTAATTCAATTTGTGCGGTCTTAATTGTCAAGACACATAAGCCAAGACACATAAGCCACAACTCTTTCATGCTACATTAAGACGCATCCTAATCCTTCATGTGACGTGTTGCTGTAAATCTCATATCCTTCTGAATCAAACGGTAACGTTAAAACATGCACAATAGTTAGCTTCTGCTTAAACTCTTGAAAACTATGCTCATAGTTATCAGTCCATTCAAACTTTGTGTCCTTTTTCAGCAATCGCATCAAGGGCATGGCTATCACAAAAAACTTTTTCACGAACCTCTTATAATGGCTTGCCAATCCCAAGAAACTCTAAACTTCAGTTACCGTCGTTGGTCTTGGCCAATTCATAACTACCTTATTCTTAGTTAGATCTATTAAAATTCCTTCTCCATAAATCACATGTCCAAGAAAAGCTACTCGAGTTAACTAAAATTCGCACTTGCTAAACTTGGCATACAGTTTACGGTCTCGAGGGGTTTCCAGCATTGTCCTTAAGTGTTGTTCGTGTTCCTCTGGACTCCTCAAAGACACCAGAATGTCGTCAATGAATACAATCATGAATTTGTCCAAATACTCCTTGAACACCCTGTTCATCAAGTCCATGAAAGCTGCAAGTGCATTTGTCAGACCAAACGGCATTGCGGTAAACTCATAATGTCTATAGCGTGTCCGAAATGCCATTTTCGGTATATCTTCCTTTCTAATCCTCAACTGTTGATAACCTGTCCTCAAGCCTATCTTAAAAAATACCGAAGATTCTTGAAGTTGGCCAAACAAATCGTCTATCCTCAGTAACAGATACTTATTCTTAATCGTCACTTGATTGAGTTGCTTATAGTCGATGCAAAGGCGCAACGAACCACATTTCTTTCTTACAAATAGGACTGGCACTCCCCAGGATGATGCACTAGGATGAATAAATCATTTGTCGAACAACTCCTGCATTCGAACCTTTAACTCCTTTAGTTCTGACAGCACCATTTGGTAAGGTGCCTTAGAAATCGGCTCCGTTCTAGGGGCTAACTCAATCACGAATTCTATTTCCCTTTCTGGGGGCAATCTAGGCAATTCTTCATGAAATCATCCAAGAACTCTGGTACTACATCGATGTCTTGCATCCTCGGTTCCTTTACCATAGTGTCAACTATAGTTGCCAAATAACCTTGGCAACCCTCATCCAATAATCGAGTAACTTTAAGTGACAAGATCAAAGGAATCGATGGTCCTCATCAATTCCCGACAAACTTAAAGCCAATACTCCCTAAAGGCTCAAAATAAATCGTCTTACGATAATAATTTACTATGGCTCATTACTTGATGAGCCAATCCATTCCAACAATCACATCAAAGTCAAACATTGTCAAGACAATCAAATCTATGCTATCCTCACGACCACCAACAGACAACTTATAGCCAGCACAACCTACTGCCAATACTACCCTATCTTTTAAAGGGGTAGACAAACTATAGACCACTCCCAGCGGTTTCGGACTCATCCCTACTAATTTCATAAACTGCTTAGCCACAAATGAATGCGTAACTCTAGGATCAAACAAAACATAAGTAGTATGGTTGTGTAACAAGACCGTACCTGTAATTGCGGTGGTGAGTCTTCCACCTCCTTTCGCATAGACCCTTCCTTATACTCAAGGTCGGTTTAATTGATTCAACGGGGCATTCCTTTCAGGTTGTCCTATTGTTGTACTTGTCCTTGTGCTCCCACAACTTGGTGTGGACGGTCCCTAATGTGGTGGCCGTGCTGGCCACACCCAAAGTAGGCTCTCGTCTTCATAGGGTATAGGGATGATCCATGGTTCCTATAGCAAAAGGACATGTACCGTTTTGATTGGATGCCAGCTTCTTCACGCCAACTTCTTGTTAGGAGGGACGGGAAACCTACTCCCTGTCATCGATTTCTTCCCAAACCAATGATTATCCTTGTTTAGAACAAACTGCAATCCAGACGCAGTTGCCTTCTCAGTCAAGTACCTCTCAATCAACTGTGCCTTCTCATACAACTCATTATAGTCCTTCATATTTAGGTGCACAATTTGATCCTTGATCTTCGGTTTCAACCCTTCCTTAAACCTCCTTGCCTTATCAACTGGGTCTTCAACCAACCTCAGTGCATATTTGGACAATTCAGTAAACTTAGCCTCACACTAGTCTACCGACAATTGGTTCTGTCGAAGACTCTGAAACTTATTCATCTTCTATTCTCTAGTGCACTCTGAGAAGTACTTACTATAGAAAGCTTCCACGAAGGTACCCTACACTTGGGCAGTGCCTTCAGGAAATACCTTCATCTAGGTGGCTTCCTACCAATTATGGCATTACCTTGTAACTGGTAAACTGTCAGTGTCACCTTATCTTCGTCTAAACATCTCATCAAGGCAAAAACCTTTTATAATTCCTTTTTCTAGAGGGTTGTAGCCTCAGGATCACCTGTGTCAGTGAACTTGGGCGGCTTGAGTGTTAGAAACTGCTCTGCCAACTTATGCATGGGTTGATTCCCATTTTCATTTCCAGCTAACAGAACATCTACAGGTATAGGTGCAGGTGTAGGCACACCAGTAGCAGCGGCAGCAACAGCTTGGTTTTGTGCTTGCTGCCCCACCAAAGTCTCTAATGCCTACAGGATCCAGTCCAATCTAGGATCCTCTTGTGCTCTCCTTCCAGCACTAGTCTAACCTGACTTGGCCCACCTCCTAGGGGCTCTCAAGTCAGGATTGCTCATCTTGCAGGATTTTTATAGAAACCTGCTTTCCAATTCCAATAAGGAATTATAATTCATGAACAACCTACTTAAAAACAAGAAATCTAATAACCAAGCATAGGTATAGAGGGTTTTCCTAAGTTACTATCCCAAAACCTTTTGCACCTTATCAATTTAAGTCTCTACCAAACTTGGATCGAGCTGACCTTGCTCTGATACCAATTCGTACAAGGATGCCACGCCTCGAATCCCGCAAACGCGCAACATCCCACAACGGGTCGTTATGATGCAACGTCCTAAGACTCGTCATCGACCCTTTCATTTTTATTACGCATGCAAAAGTGATAACAACCAACACCCATACAACAACAATAAATAGGGACAGATAGGAAAACGATTCACGGCAATAAAACGACGACACTATTTTAATATTTACTTGACTAACCCCAGGGAAACCTTTTTTTACAAGCCTCTTAGGGGCATTTCCATAACAAGCCTACAAAAATATAGTGGCTAGGGTCAATCTACTTCACCATCAGTAGGTCAGTCCAAAAAGTATGGGGTGTCCTAACCTATCACCAATCCCTATGTGGTCCCGGTGCTGACTCTGGATGAGATACTATGTAATCTAGCTTGGCGTCCGAATCCTTCGACCTCAAATCAGACGGACCGATGTCCAGCTCGATCACCTCCCCATTCGGGATATCGAGCTCCATGGGATCCCACAAAACCTCCTTGATACCACCTCTTAGGGGTCCGTCGAAGCCAAAGATCGGACCAAAATTTTTATCACCCTCTTGAATATACCATGCTACATACTCGTGAGCCATTCAAGCGCTTAGACCTATATTTATCCAAACAGTGGACACTAGCTTCCGATAAGCTCTGTCCGGACCTAACGGATACTCTGTATACTCCGAATCTATGTCCATTGGGACGCCAAAATGTATGAGCAAGCGATTCATGCCCGAGAGTCTGAAATGGTTAATAAAACAACAATGAGATAAACATCTCAATAAGTTAATGACTTAAGCCCTGTTTAGAAGGCCAACTCACCTCGAGGTTCCTAGTCAGGGAACTGCACATCATATATGGGTCAATCACATGCCGAATAACAATCACAAGCATCTTTACCTAGCCATGGCATACATGACAGCCAACAAACATCACAACAATACATACTGCATAGCATGTACTCGGAACACAATAAAAGATTTCCCATGCATCATGCATCCATACTCGTGTGTGTGTCTCGATTATAAGGTAAAACTACTCGAGCACATCTCATACTATTCCTAGCAATATTCACCCTATAATCAAACACTATGCAACATTCGTGTTCCAATTATTACGACCCCTCTGAGCCACTATACATCAACCGATACGCAGCGAGATGGTAGTCTTCTGGCATGACCGGACATCGTCCTGCCTTATCGGGCACGATAACATCAAGCGATACACAGTTAGATGGCATTTTAATACGGCAACATCAAACGATACACAGTAAGATGGTATCCATACGGAGCATCGAATCTGCCATCGAGCCGCGATTCGACATTCGAAGTATCGACAATCTAAATAATCTAGAGGCATATGATAAATCAAGCATGATACACAATAGACCTTGACAAATCGAGCATCGTCAAGTGATACATGGCGAGACGGCTCCAACATGTGATCACATGAGCATGCGAGCATTCAAGCCAATTCTTATCTTTTCAATTACCCCATTTAAACATGGATCGTGCTTGAATCAATGCCACATACAATTTCAAGTGATCACATATGCAAACAATTGCTTGACTTTGTAAAAACATCATTTACCTTTTCAAGGCGTCAAATTCCTTTCTCAAACATAATTATAAAAATGATTCATTTTCGAAGATTCAAAATCTTTTCTTGAAAATAAAAGCTCAAATCATTTGGCCATATACGCTAATTTGTATGGCGAAATCAAACATTAGCGCCACAATTCAAACATAAAACAATCTCAATTTGGCATTAAAAATCATTTGAAAATATGAACATTTAATTCTCGGAAATAAAATATTTATTTATTATTATTTTATATAATAAAATATTAATATTTAATTTCAAAAATTAATTTATTCGATAAAAGAAATATTAATATTAAAATAATCGATAACTTATCACCAAAATTAATGATAACTTATCGTCCATACACTGATAGCCTATCACATAATTAGTAATAGCCTATTGTTTAATTACCGATAACTAATCAATCAATTCTTGATAATCTATTGCCAAATTCACTGATAACCTATCACCGATTTCCCACTACAACTTATCCATCCAACGATAACCTATCATCCATGGTTATCAAATAATGCACCAATAACTTATTCACTAATCTTACTTAAACAACCATTAACTTAATCTAAACCCAAATTAAACTATATTAAGCAAGTTTAACACCGTAAACACGAGATTAGGGGTTAACTTACTTGTCTAACTATGGTGACGATGGCGGTGATGAGAGCTGTTCATGATGGCTTCTAGCTTGGTACGGCAAGCGGTAGACGGAAGTGACGAAGGGAGCGATTGTTGGTGGATGGTCGGTAGTATCTTGGTGGCTGTTCCAGGCATGCAACGACGACCAATGGCGGTGGCTAGACAGCGGCGGTGATGTGGTTGCAGCAGTGGGCGAGTACGGCGAGCGGTTAGCAGTGGTGGACGGGTGCGATAAAGGAGTAGTTGCTGGTGGCTGTTTGGTGTCACTTAGAGGCTGAACCGGGGACGGAAAGGCAGTTGGAAATGGTGTTCTAGTGTGTTGGACAGCGGGGGTGAGCAGTGAGGAAGGACGGCGGCGGACCGATGGGTGGTGCAGCTTACGTCTGGTTGGAATAGGCCAGCGACAAGCGGCTGGTGGCGGCGTTGCTTAGGTAGGGAGGAAGCTGGGATGGTAGTGGTGCGGTGGAGAGGTGGACTGGTGCTCAGCGGTGGCTGTCTCTAGCTAGGATGGGCTGGCGGTGAGCAATAGAAAATGGAGAAGCCGAGCGCAAGCAGAAGAAGCGATCGAGAAGAAGAAAAGAAGAAGAAGAAGAACAGAGAGAGTGGAGTTGGTGGAGTTAGTGGGGGGTTAGTGGGAAGTCAACTGAAGGGGAGGGTGGAGAGGGAGGGAGGGAGGGAGGTGGTGGGTCAAATGATTGACTTCCACAAAATATGCTCCAATTTTCCCCTATTTCTTTTGCAATTATCTCACATTTTGTCCCCTCAAATTCTCACTTTGTCCTTGGCCCGTGTACTGATTGTGGACTAACTAAACTTTATCGGGCCTTGGTGGCCAACCCCCTTGGGAACGAGGCCCAATGGGCTTTGCTTGACTCACTTCTGTTTCTCGCGTGAAATTCTCGATTCTTCAATCCTTTTCCGAGATTGAAATTTTCGATGGCCAACTTATAAAACTATGAGGCAATGTCCTAAGGCTCGGGTGTGAAATCCTTGAACATTCGACACTCGAAATCGGATTATAATTTATGGCTGAAATCGATCAATCCTAGCTATAGTACATTCCAAACTAATGGGCAGCTCTTGGAAGTAAATTTCCCAATAGCCTTTCCCCTTTGGTTAGTGTTCTTTGAGTGATCAGGTCAGAGCGAGAATTAACTAATAGAGTGTCGATGAAATCACCATTTGATATATTACCAAAATAGGTTAAATTTTCAGGATATTACTGTAACATCCTGAAATTCGACTCGATCTCTGGAAGGAATGAAATGAGTATTATTCGATATTTCATTTTCGTAAGTCTCGCCCGGAATTGATCACTCACGGGATACTGACCAGATGGGAAGGGCCAACTAGGAATAGGCACGTGGACTAAGGACCTGGTCGCGAGTTAAACCCGACTACGGATAATGACGAGGAAGTATTTTGGGCCAGTGTGAACCGATCTCCCGAAACGGACGATCGTGTTATCGGAACTAGTGATAATTCCTCTCGTTTCCTCTCTCGAGCTCGCCGCGATTCGGACAACCCGAGGTCGAAACGTTTGAATCCTAAACGGCCGCCCGTTAGTGAGAGATTTAGAAATTCGAAATTTGACGATTTGATCGTGAAATTTAATCCGGACATCGAGAACGATTGTCGTGAATCTCGGGATAGTTTTTATGAGGACGACGTCAAATTAAGCTGGCCATGGGTGTATAGAACTTGTACGGCCGAAAAATTAGCGTTTCGACCCGGTATTGGAAATTAATGTCCGTTTTGCCCTTGTGCCCTTTGAAATTTCGAAATTTAGGCCTCTTTGTGGGGGTGTGACACTTGTCACTCTCCCCCTTCCCCATACATGTCACCTCACTCAAACCCACACTCCACCCCTTTGTCTCCCCCATGCAAAACCATCATTTCCCTTTTGCCTCTTCATCTTCTTCTCTCTCTCCCCCTTGTCTTTCTCTCACTCCCACTCTCTCACTTTCTCTCTCACGCCGACCACTCCTCCTCCCTTTCCCGTGCGCGCGCTCTCTCCCTCTTGGCCTCACGCCGCCGCCCACAATCGCCGGAGTCACCGCCCGCCGGAGCTGCCACCGTGAAGCCACCGAGCCCTCCCTCTCTCTCTCGGCCTTGCCACCACCAACTGACCTCTTCCTCTCCCTCTTTTCCTCTCCTTCCACGACTGGCCGAGGCCAGTTCCGCCCGTCGCCAAGGCCAGCTCGGCCGCGCCTCCACCAAACCTGTCGTCGCTTCGCCAAGGCCGCCGCCGTGCGCCGCCGTCGCCCCCTCACCGTTTCCCCCTTCATTTTCCCCTCTTCTCCGGTTGCATGCAAGCGGGTTGGACGCCGGTCAGCCAAGGGAAGTAGGCTGTTTGTCCGCCGTTTGCCAAGGAGCACCGCCGGTCGCTGTCCACTGTTGGCCGCCGCTGTTGGCCACCACTGCCCTTCCTCCGCCGTCTCTCTCTCTCTCCCTCTCGATTGCATGCAGCAAGGCAGGTGCCGGAGCAGCCTCGCCACCAGCTCGCCGTCGTTCCCTGCTCTCCCTCCTCTCCGGCGCAGCTGCATGCACGGCTGAGCCACCGCCAGAGCTGCTCGCCGCCGCCGGACCGCTCGCTGCCCGCCGTGCACCGCCCTCATCGAGCCATTCTCTCCTCCACCTCTCCCTGTTCCGTCCCTCTCCGCTGGAACAGACCGCCGTTCGCCGAGACCGAGCCAGCGCCGCCGCGCCGCCACCGGACTGCTCGCTGTTCGCCGCCACCGCCGTGGGCAGCAGCCGTCCGGAGGCCGTCCAGCAGCTCGTCCGTCGTCCCCTCTCCGTGGTCAGCAACCGCGCCGGCTGTGGGACACCGCCGGAGTTGCTGTGGACCGCCGCCCTTGGGACTTGTGCCGCCGGTTCCACCGTTCACCGGTGATCGGCCGCCATTCCCCGTCGCCCGAGCCCGGAGTTGGTGGGTGAAAACCTCTAAACCCTTATTAGGACTATTATGCGTTTTAAACGGGCTTAGGATGTGTTCAGTATTCGATTAGCGTCGGTTAGGTCTTATATGAATTTATACGTCATTAGTGGACCTCGGGAATCTATTGGCATGTGACAAAACCGAAAATTGAAGTGGATTAGTGGTCGGGACAATAAGGTTTAGCTGCTGTCCACAATGGGTTTTTGAGGACCAATTGCATGATAGATTGAGGATCGAGATGATTGGATTGCCGGGATAGCCGGAGTGATTGAATTGCACGTCGGTCCATCAAGTATGATTAATTGAGTCTACCATGTCGCATGCTCGAGTGACTGACCGTGGTGGAATGTGATTGGTGATTTGTCAATGTACAACATAATGTCGATTATGTCACAAATGCCGACTTCGTATGTGATGCCCCGTGGTGTGGATTGGACTGAATTAAGCATATAACGTGAATCATGGGATGTGAAATTGTGACCTTAAATTGTGTGGGACATTATGTTGCAGTACATTGTACCAACATTCGTGTGCGAATCGCATGGCTACGCATTATGCATGCCGAGTATGAGGCTTATGGAAATTGTGCGAGAATGCGTGTATGCCATGGACATGTGATCACCTAATCATGCCCTGATGTGTTTACGCGGGGTTCAGATAAAAATTGGTAGTGTGCCGTGTGATCGCTTGAGGCCTTCGGGTCGTGCCGTCCTCATGCACTTTGGAGCAGGACGATGCCCGGTGCGTCCGGAAGACGACCATCCTGATACTTTTACATGGGCTCTGGTTCGTAAGGAGATCGGTGTTGCGCCTGATGCATTTACGCGGGCTAGAGACACTGGGCCTGGGGCGTCTTTACGCTGGCCATGAAGTGTTGTGATTGGTCTTCGGATCGTGGCCTTCGGGTCGGGGCTTCGGGTCGTGGTCTTCGGATCGGGCCTTCGGGTCGAATTAACAAACATGAGAAATCACGTGTGGTGCATAGTGTCTGGTTATGCAATGAAATCTGCAGGGCATGGTATGGGACGTGCCCAAGTGGATTCCATTTTATAATCGGAACATGAACGAGACCGTATGCTGGAATGCTGTATGAAATAAATAGTGAGTATGGCAAGACAATGGCATTTACATGCATATGAATGCATGAGTTAGCATGCTAATGTGTGAGATTCGGTGATCTATACTTGGAACTGTCACTAAAGGTTTTGAGCATACGTGTGACGTAAGCATGATTGAGAATGCCGCTTGTGGAATGTGATATCATGGGATTATCTAACATGCAGGATCATTGATATGCCGATTTGGGCCTACGGGCCTAAGTCATTCTTATATTTGTGTGATTCGTTTTACCCGTCAGGAGATGCATGTTAGCCTAATTTAGGTTTAGGAGTTTGCACTCACTGAGATGTGTCTCACGGTTTTCATAACCCAACCTTTCAGACCCGCGTCCATGACGGATCCACCTGTCCCGGTACGTTTTGGGATTCCCCTAGATTATGAGCACATCATGACTACACATCCGGTGGGGAACGGGGAGGTGTATTTCAGACATTATTCTGCGATTAGTGTAGACGTGGGCACGACACATCCTTAGATTCACGAGTATGTAGCTTGGTGTTTCCGGGACCGTTTTGGAGACGAGTTTAGACCCCTTCGTACGATGGATGTCCCGTTCACCGTAGAGGGCGAGCTTGACCCGCAGTGTCCGGACGGTGAGATCGTGGATCTCGAGATGGACGAGGAGGAGACTATAGGTCCTTTTGCCTAGTACGAGCCTGCCGAAGACGAGGAATTAGGAGGTATAGATCACGAGCTGGTCGTGGAGGATCCAGTGGTGGAGCCCATGGAGGTCGACGAGGTCGAGCCGATGGATATCGAGGAGTCCGAGGAGGAGATTCCTAGCGAGGATTCAGAGATACCCGACAGTTCGTCCGAGTCCGATGGCTCAGATCCGGAGTGGGTGCCCTAGGCTAGGTTGGCTTCTTTTGAGAGGGTAGACACTTTTTGGATTTAGGACCCTCTACCGTTGGCTGTTGTCTCTCTTTTGATTGCACCCCATTTTCAATTGCTACTCTCCTTAAAAATGATGTAAGAACGTCTTCTGGTGGTTTTTGATTATGGATGTGTACGTTGCCTTAGATCTCTTTGTGTTACTATCCTGGTTCTCATGTTTATTCTGTCAGGGTATTTGGTTTTAAATTTTTGCTTCCGCTTGTGCCTTGTGTTCTGCTTTGGGTAACGGGTCGATTACGACGCATCCTGGGACGTCGTACTACTGAATCGACCACCGAGCAGGGTGTCGCGTGCCGCGGAGGCCGGGGCGTGACAATTACACCGACATCATCAATCATCTCTTAGTCACATATTCACACCCACAAATGATATTTTCATTTTACTCGCATGCACAATTCATATTGAACTTACCATTACCTTGTCGTCCTCGAACTCCAAAACAAGACGTGAATCTCAAATTTGCCCCACCCCAGCAAGACTATAAGTACCTCAGTGGCAACTCCAGAATGTAAGGATTTAGATTCAGGAGATGTCGAATCAAAAAGCCAATGTTTTGAAGTAAAAACTGGCGGTTCATTGAAATCTAGTACAACTGAACAGATTTGCATGATTTGGGAGATCAATGTCAAAGGTATAGCAAACGGGTTCCAAAAATTCTAAATTTCGAATATGTTATAAACAAGACCTTAAAAATATTTTCCATGAAGAACACAATCCCAAAATCGTTGTGTAAAGGCCACTTTTAATGGCTCGAAGACAGAACAAAACTGATCCGCCGAAACAGGAAAGCCAAGTCACAAAGAATGCTCGTTTCACAACCCAAACTCTTGTAAAACACTTCGAAATTTTTATATGTAGTAGAGAAGGGCTTCCTTAACAAATTTTGTGAAGAAAGTGTGACCAAATTCGAAGTGAAAATGTTTATAAAAATTCGAGAAGGCACTAAAGTCACGGGTTCTGCGTTATAAAACAGCTCTGATTCGGTAAGAAGTTGGACCTTTGTTTAACCCATTTTAACTCAAAAGGTCATGACTCGCTCCCTGCCATCGAATCACCTATGAGGATAGGTGGAATAAATCTGATTTATAGTGAAAACGGTAGGTTCCATGGTGATCCTACATGGGTTCCTCCAAATCTGACGGTTTAGATTGCATTGACTATATATACTAGGTCTGTGGGACACTTACGACTGTATAAGGTAAATTCTACACTCCAAGGTCCAAAAAGTGTCGAATGCAATCACCAAACCTGTCTTAGTCATTTAACCAAAAAAAAAAAAAAAACCTGTCTTAGTCATGCTGGCTTCTTTCTTCCGAGTAGTTCATGAAAATGTTTTAGATGGTGTGTAAACACAGATATATTTATTCGAATCAATCATTCGATATTAGGTGACCTAAATCTTTTATGTTGTCTTTCAATATAACAACACGGCGTTTATGAAGTTTTCGGAAATGGTTCTCACAAACTCATCCATGGCCCTCGTAACCACTTATCATTGTCACCACCTTCTGTCAGAGCTTCCCTCATTTTGTTCCATCACCTTATTGGCCTTCTTCTGCATCTCCCCATCAATTGATTGCCAAGGACTTGGAATCCTATTGTCTCGTGATTGCAACATGAAAATGACGACTTATTGTGATAGAGATTATGTGACTTGCCCAATGACAAGAAGATCAATCACTGGTTTTTGCGTTAAATTGGGAAGATCCCAAATCTTGTGGAAGACAAAGAAACAATCGACTGTCTCTTTATCATCAGCTGAATTAGAATATCGAGCTATGTCAAAAACTATTTGTGAGATAGTTTGGATACGAGGTCTTCTATCGGATCTTGGGGGTACAAATTCATGGAGCGAGTGAATTATTTTGTGACAATGATGCAACACTTAAATTAGCAGCAACCCCGGTTTTCATGAAAGGACAAAACACATAGAAGTTGATTGTCATTTCACTCGAGAAAAGATTCAAGAAGGGATTATTACAACTCGAGGAATTGGAACTACAGAGTAGCCTCCAGACGTTTTCACTAAGCCTTTATGCAAGAGACAACATGCGTATCTACTAAGAAAGCTAGGCATCTTTAACATATATAAGCTTCAAGCATGAGAATGAGTGTTGGAGAAAGATCCAATTTAGTTCTTGACTCCGATTCAAATTGCAAAGATCAAGAAATAATCGATTCAGTCAATTGAGGAATGATAATTAATTGATTCAGTCAATCAAGATAAAATAGAAAATGTATCATGTTTATTCTTTCTTTGATCCTTTTTGGTACTATAAGTATTGGCATGTACAATATTACAGTAAAATTTTCATTATTCCTTCTTCCTTTACATTTCTGTCAGAATATTATAAGCTGGTATCCATAGAGGGAGCAAGAGCTCATAAAAGGGTGTTTTAATTATACAAAGCACACAGAGATTAAGCACTTAAAGAAAAAGCATACTACATGATAAGCATTATTGTAAAGCTAAAGGTTTCTCCCCGACCCCACACGCACCCGCACAATGCGATGCGATCAGCATGTGGGCGCATTAGGGATCTTGCACTTGCTGGGGAGCTCCATCGCGAGCTTCGGGTCAACCCCGATTGAGGGCAAGATCGTCGAGTTCTTGTACTGGCAGAAGCACTTCAAGTCCGCGTGCGAGAGCCCTGCACAGCACTCGCTCGTGGGTGGTGGTGGGTTCGGCGGCGTCGCGGCTGGCTTGCAGGCCATCAGCTCTGAGTAGGTCATGTTGCATATGGTCTGTGCGTCGGCGCAGCAAGCGATCGTGACCATCAATCCCAACAGAATCGCCACCTTCTTGCTGGTTGCCTCCATCTTGTTGTTGTCTAAGTGATGACAGACACAGTCGTAATCTCTCTAATTCGAGGGTTACGCTTGCTTCTTGGCCACGAGAGAGGGAGTGATGTTTCATGGGCTTTATATAGAGAATCGATTGGGGATCATTTGGGGATTGCATGTGAATATACATTGTTTCTAGGTAGGTCACCACTTGCATTGTGGTGTCACTATGTGCAGTTGTGGTTGCAATAGAGGTCAATTTTCTTCGTTGATTTTCATTGCCGCAAGAGATTATTTCGCTTTGTCCATACGTTGTTTGTCTAGTTTTTCGATCGCATGAGGGCTTGATATAAGGAGAACGGCCACGTTTGGTGTTCCTTGGATTCTTGAACATTGATCGAACCGTCTTGTGACGGTGGAGATTCCTATTTAGTCCTCTTCCTTAGCTATCACGAGAGATTAAGACAGGGTAATGGTAATCATCGTGATTAGACATTGAAGAACGTAGGTTTGGTTTTAGGAGTCTTGTACGTCCACTAAATAAAATATTTCGTTTTCTAGATTCTAGTTGCGGGAATTGCAACGACACCCTTGTGTTTTGCTCAATATATTAGTAAAGACGTCTCTCTAGTCGTGTTTTTCTCTATCCTCGATTAGGGGATCTCATACAACTCTTTTGATTGGTGAATTACAAACATCGGCATTATCCGCATATATAGTTACGGTTTGCACTCGGATGGTGTTCATATAATAACTCGCCAATCAAATGCCTCAAATCAGTCATATATGGAGTAAGATACAACCCGTTTTGAATTCCCTGTCAATTCATTTTCGTCCTGTGACGCGCTCGGGATGGAAATATAGTCGCCATTCGCACCTCATGCCCTACGCCTTGTAAGGCAAGGTACTATTGCCATCCCGAATCTCGGTCGTAATTTTGGAGGCTGTGTAGATTAATCAACTCCGGCTTTGTCATTTGGGGTGATCGGTTTCCGGTGGGTCGATTGCTACCCTAGAACCGGACAGCCTCATGCTTTGCTCAATATATTAGTAAAGACGGCCTCTCTAACCAGTTTTAAAAAGAGTCAATGCTTTTCTCTATCCTTGATTAGAGGACTTCCTACAACTCTGATCTGTTGATTACAAACACGGATATTGTCCACATATACAGTTACAGTTTGCACAGAGATAATGTTCATATAAATAACTCGCCAGTCAAATGCCTCAAATCAATTCTATATGGAGGAAAACATAGCCCGTTTTAAACTTTCTACCAATGTATTTTCGTCCTGTGACCTGCTCAAGATAGAAACATAGTTCCCATTCCCACCTCATGCCCTACACCTTGCTAGGCAAGATAACTTTTGCCATCCCAAATCTCAGTCCTAGTTTTTGAGGCCATGTAGATTGACCAACTGTGGCTTCGCCATTAAGGATGATCGGTATCAAGGTGGGTCAATTCCCACCTTGAAATTAAACCGAACAAGGTTGATTCCCCGTTTGTGGAATCGGGAATCAGCCCTCCTAGTTTTGAACTAGGCTGACCAGTTCAATCAGGTTCTAGGGTCTATCCCGGAACCGGTAATTCCTTATTTAATTTTTAATTTTTTGGTTTCTTCTATTCCTTACATCTTGAACTCCAAAAGTTTAAAATGGGCTTTTTGCTTGCACCTGGTGATGTTGCTTCCACCATCTACTAGAGCAATTGTACCTACAGTATGTTGTGATGAATTCAAATAGTTTCCCCTTCCATTTTGTTCTTTTTTGCATCAGTTTTTGTTTGTTCCTTCCATGTAACATCCTGAATTCAACCCACTTCCAGGATCAATGAAATAGATATTTATTTCTCATTTTATTTTAGTAAGTCTCGTCCGGAACTGATCACTCTCGGGATACTGACCAATAGGGAATGGCTAACTAGGAAAATGGTGCGTGGACCCAAGATGGCTAAAAATTTAGGGCCCTTCTATCCCTTATCCTCTCACCCTCATTCCCCATTATGCCCCTAGAGTGGGTGGAGTTGACCAATATTGGCCATTGGATCAAGTTAGACAAGATGGACATTTGAATGAGGGCCATTGGATTGGTGTGATGGTGGAGTGGGTGTGTTGGCCTTTCTAGTGGAGTGGTTTACCAACCCCACTCACACAAAACACATAAAACTCACACTCACACTCACTCTCTCATTTCTCACCATCTCTCTCTCTCTCCTCCCCCAATCCGGCTGAGGGCCCTAAAATCGCATTTGAGCTAAATTAATCATCGAATTGAATCCGGACTAGAGTGTCGAATTTCACGGACATATGTGACTATTTTGCAAGGACGACGTTGTATTAATGTGGCTAATCATATTTGGGATCGGTATGGCCGAAAAATGGAATTTCGGATCGGGAACGGAAAATGATCATTTTGCCCTTGAACCCTAAGCATGGAATCCAAATTTTGAAGGGCATTTTGGGACTTTGAAGGATCCCTTAGTGGCCGAAAATTTAGGGCCCTTCTGCCCCTTATTGTCACATCCCGATTTTTGGGACCTGGGAAGCGGCAAGTAAATTGTGATATCCTCAATTTCAATCCCTAGAAAATGATTATGGGTTAAGTTTGGTGGTTTTCCAATCAGAACTAAATTGTTTTCTCTTGTTTTAGAAAACCCAGTTTTTGGATCTTTTGTACTCCTTTGTATTCTTATTTTTGGGGAGAATTTTGTGGTCGGGATTTTCAAGTACTTTCTTCTTGAAAGTTGTTCCAAACATCTTGAAGTCTTACATACTTTAATTTCAGAATTTTTGGAGTTGATATGAGTGGTACAATGGCCTGATTTTCGGACCGTGTGAAACTGCCCAGAATGGATATTTCGGTGATGTTCACACCGTAATTATTTTCTACAAGCTTTTCTGGTCTGATTTTGAAAACGTTTCCTTCACAAAAGTTGTTGAGAAAGTCCTTTTCTATAACGTGCATAAATTTAGGAATTTTCCGAGATGATTTGGATTATGAACAGAGCTTACTTTTATAAACAAGAATGCTGTTCCAGTGAACTATTCTTAGTCTGTATTTGAGCTACTAAAAATGGTTATGGAAAGATTTCAAATTTGTGTTCTTCATGAGAAATGTTTGTTAAGGCTTGTTTAAGACATATTCAAATTTGAGAATTTTCGGAATCCATTTACTATATTTTCAAGTCCGATTTCGTGAACAGTGCAAAACTGTCCGGTTTTGCCAGATTTCAAAGAATTAGCATTTTCTATATGAGAACGTTGGAATTTGGACTTGATGTCTTCTGGTGATTTAAAATACACATTCTGAGCTTTCAAATGAGATATTTTATGCATTGATTGGAGGTTGGCTCATGGGGAAAACGAAAAAGAGAAATAGAGAAAGTCAAACTTGGGGAGCAAGTTTTGACTAGACTAAGTCCAAGCTTGTTCAAGAAGCTTCATTATGGCTTGTATTTATGAAGTTGGACTTTGGTGGCCCATCATGATGTCATGCATTAATGAATCAAGACTTTAGGGCCACCTTCATCATTATTCTTGACTTTTGAACTTAGGCCATTAATGGGTGGATGACACGCGCATTTACCTCATCGCCCCGATGACACGTGCGCTTAGGTCATCCAAGCTTTGGCCCCAAGTTTTGCCTTTCTATAAATAGAGAAAGGCCATTCAGCCAAAGGAAGAGAGAAATAGAGAGAGAAAGTGAAGCCAAGAGAGAGAGAGAGAGAGCTTACTAATTAGCCGTGTCTCTCTTGTGGTTTGATCGAGCGAGGAATCCACGTTCGAGGCCCGAGTGTTCGTGAATAGCCCGAGAGTAGTCGAGACTCGCGTGTCCTTCACACGCCTTGTTTTCTCTAGTTCTTGTTTGATTATTGGGTAAGTGAATTCCTTAATATCGAGAAAGGATATTGAGATGTGTTGTGACGTGGTTTGCTTGGACCGTTTCTCGGTCGTTTGGTTGGTCATAGTTAGTTCATTTCCTCGGTTTAATCGTGTTTCATGTTTGATGTTGTTTTGAGATAGAACCGAGCTTTGATTGGTAAAGTGTACATGAGATAGGACCGAGCCTTGATTGGTAACCGAGAGTTGGCTGGTAAGGTGCACATGTTATAGCCGTGCGTGATGTTCTCATGTATGAACTTTGCTATTGATCTGCCATCGAGTGGGTGCGGTAAGGGCCGACTTATGTTAACGGCGATCGATATATCCTCGCTTGATATTAGTGTTTTCACTTGTTGAGTCTCCCCGACTCACCCCCCATTTTTCCCTCTCAGGTTCATAGGATCGTCGAACGGACGGCGGCGGCAGGGGGAGTGTAAGCCATGTTGGAGTTTGGGGAAAGCTAGGAGCTGTGAAACCGAAGTAGTGGGCTTAGGACACCCAAGCCATTACGTGTTGTGTGTAATTGGCTAAGGAAGAATAAGTTGGCTTGTAAAATATGTTTACGTGTCCTGTAAACATAAGGTTTGCTCATGATGCTGTTTGTCTTAATCCCGCTGTTGTTTGTTTATGTGACTGTCCCGAGAAATGCTTCCGCTTGTGTTTAAAGAAAGATAATAATGAACGGGACGTCACGTTTATGGCTGAAATGCAATATGTCATGATGCATGCTGACGTGAATAAAACATACATGAAGTTACTTATATGATAGGAGTAGTAGTGTAATTCGAGACATGACTTCGATTCTGTAGGTTGTTTGGCAAATGTTTGGACTTTATCCCAATGCTATCGCCTGATGAACGCTGGTTACCTACAACTTAATTAGAACACATGAAGGGTAGTTCGAATTACTTGGCTATCGTATGAGGTAATCGAAGATGGTGATCAATAGACACCCGAATATCATCTGATGTATCTAGAGATCAAAGAATGGAAGACTACTCTGAATATTTGGATATCGTCTGAGATACTCAAAACGGACCTTCCACTGAACGCCTGGATATCATTTGAGGTGTCCAGTGATAGTTTAGAGAAATGAAATCTATCCCACCTTTTATCAAAATACCTAAATATCATCAGAAGTACTTGAGAAAATTATTTATTAGGAATATGGATATCGTCAGAGGTGCTTAATGCAGGGCTTTCTCCAAATAGCTATAAAAGGGGCTTAATAAGGTGCCTAGTTATTATCTGAGGTACTTGAAAAGTGATTCAACAAATTGGAATACATTCCTACTTTTAATGAAATACCTAGTTATCGTAAGAGGTATTCTGAAAAAGTCTACTGCTAAACACCTAGATATTGTCAAAGGTATTCTGAAAAAGTCTACTGCTAAACACTTGGATATCGTCAGAGGTGTTCAAGAAGGAACTTTCCAAATTGTTTGAAAGGTATGCCTAATGAAATATCTGGCTATCATTTAAGATATTTGAAAGGACTTGATCGATAAATACCTAAATATTGTCAGCGTTATTTAACAATTTGGCGAATAGGAGGGCTAGCCTGAATGCTTGGAGAATCCTTGACAAAGTACCTAGATATCATTAAAGGTACCTGAAAAGGCTTGACCAATAGATGCCTAGATATTGTCAAAGACATATAGAGATCGCAACAAAATGATCAAATATGAGGCCTGATGATTTCTCGAATAGGTTAGGGATACTAGGATAGTCACCGACATCGAAGGGATAGAGATATACTTACCTGCTCCGACTCTTGAGGGCATATCTCCTACTAGACACAGTTTTAGACAACATATAATATGCAGTTATGGGCAATCAAGAACACATATACTCATGCACAATAAATTCAATTGGTTTTCATGCATGACGATTTTATCAAATCAGCATTACTAAATTTTATTAGAGAGAATCATGACAAGACAATCCGAACTCATAAGTGGGTATCTTGAAAATGTCAAATGAGACTTCTAGTCCGAAAGGGCTTTCACTCACTTTCATCGAAAAGCAGTTATTTTATAAGAATCGCTCCATCTCACTATTATCGTGTCAACAAAGGTCTCAATATTCTTGCAAGCGATACGACCTTATTAATCTGAGAGGTCATTGCTATCGTAACGTGGACTTGGTCAATGGCTTAGCAAAAGGAGACTCTTTGAGTTGAGGCCATTGAAAGAAAATACTCCGCAATCATCTCCGGGTTTACAAGTCAAGAATCCTGTAAAATGAGATAGAAATGAACTTGCTTGCACTTTTTCGAGTTAAGCTTATAAGCATCTGAATTTCCGCACAAATTCAAGTGTCCTAATATAAAGAGACTTTGTAAGGGACGTAATGCAGGCTAGGCTCATGGGTTAAGAAATAAATGGATTATCAAGCCCAAAATGTGTATAGTTCAGGTGAAAGAGTTAGTGATCATCTCAGCATTGTCACCAATTTTCTTCTTCTTCTTCGAGAATTGTCTACTCAGTAAATACTCTATTGGCCTTGAATTCAGCACTTAACTTATCTAAACTTGTAGGACTATGACAACCTCATTGGGGACGATTTTGACACACCTATTTTTCTCTATTAGGCATTTGCTTTGCTTTTTACCAAGCACACTACTTTTCTTGCCTAATTTTTTTGTCGACTCATGTCACTTGACATACGCTGTTTACAATGCATACATTTACCAACCACATTCTGACTGAATGACTTGTCATTTGGACTCTTAAGGATCTTTGTCTTCTATCGACACTTTGGATATGCTGCTTAGATAGTGATGGCTCTTACCTTGCCCTAGTATGGGGAATGATCACGAATCGGGTTTAAAGAAATGAATTTACAAATTCAATTGGGCTTAGCAAGGGATAACGTGTGTATATGGTAGAGAAAGAAATGCTCTTTGTCATCTTAAGGCACTTGAACTTAATGTAAATTCATCTAAAAAGCAACACTCGAAGATTGATGCAAGTGAGAACAAGACAATCTCTACTCATTTTTCACCTTATAAAGCTGACTTACCTCCAATTTGCCCTAATGTGGGGTGGTTCTTGACAGAGGTGGTTTGGAAGAATTTTTCCAAATGTTTAGGCTCAAAGTGGTGAAATAATGAACAACTTATAGTGTTTTAGATGGAGAAAAGAAACACCTCTCGTCATTTCGATTACCATACCTTTTGCGAGATAACCCTTTACCTTGCAGACATAGAATTTTTCCACTCAACTTACTAGGGATTAGTGTATGAGATTGTGTATGAGGCATGTTTTGCCTTTCGTCATCCCGATGCACCTCATTTAATACATTCAATTTACACCACATGAGTTATTAGATTGTCCAAGTAGATTCCCTTTTTGAAATCAATAATGCGGGTTGACAAAATAACCATGTAGAATTTAAAGCCAATGCACACATGTTAACTTGAAATTGATTGAAACCATTTATTCTTTAGTGAAATGTTTGCAACTCAAAATATGAAAACCAAGTACTTGAAAACTTTTGTTGCAAAATGTTAGATTCTATTAGGAGTAATACATCCTCACAGCATCAGAATTAACAGGAGTGGAGAACTCACGACCGTCCATTTTTGCGAGAATTAAGGCACCTCTAAGAAGCACCTTTTTAATAAAAAATGGACCGATATAGTTTGGGACGAATTTACCCCCAGGAATAGGAAAGACTGGTGGTACCTTCCTTAGAACTAGATTATTTACCTCGAAGTATCTTGGACGCACCTTTTAGTTTAAGGATCTGGCTATCCTCTGCTGATAGGTTTGACCATGGCAAATGGCTTGTAATTGTTTCTCATCAATTAGGTTCAACTGCTCATACCTTTGTCGCATCTATTCTGCCTCGGACAACTCCACTTGGGATAAGACTCGTAGGGAAAGGATCTTTACTTCGACGGGTAGGATTGCTTTCATGCCATATACCAAGGAAAAAGGGGTTGCCCTAACACAAGTTCAGATAGAAGTTCGATACGCTATTAGTGCAAAGGGCAATCTTTCATGCTAGTCATGATAGTTTTTAGCTATTTTGGCCAAGATCTTCTTGATGTTCTTGTTAGCTACTTCAACTGCTTTATTCATCTGTGGATAATAGGGAGATGAATTCAAGTGCCGGATCTTGAATTCGTTGAATAACTGATCTATGAACTTGTTGTTCATATTTGTTCCATTATCGGTGACAATAGCCTCGAGAACACCATAACGAGCGACTATGTCTCGCATGATGAATCTTACAATGTTCCTTGCAGTGATGTTCGCATAAGATGCCGCCTCAATCCACTTAGAAAATTAATCAATCGCGACCAAGATAAATTTGTGTCCATTTGATGCCTTAGGATTAATTGGGCAAATCATGTCGATGCCTCACATTGAAAAGGGTCATGGGAAAAGGGTTATGGCTCAAACAACTGATGTGATTAAGCTAGGGGAACATTTATTTTTTCCCTATGAATCTCACAGTGATAACATCTTCGGACATGTTGGATGTAGTCACTTTCAAGACTGAGTCAATAATAGCCCAACCTTATGATCTTCTTAGCTAATATATGGCCATTTATGTGTGGACCACATACCCCATCGTGTACTTCTTGCATGATTCTAGTAGCTTTAGCTGCATCCACACACCTCAGCAGGATTGAATCATAGGATCTTTTGTATCACTTTCACCACTGACAAAGAAATTTGAAGCCATTCTTATTATGTACTTTCTATCGGCTAGGGTGCTTCCTTCAAGAAATTCATGTCTCTAGATGTAACTCATGATATCGTAATACTATGGCTTTTCGTCAAGTTCTTCAGTTACAATCATACAGTAGGCAGGTTTTATCAGGACTTCGATTTTCAAGAGTTCTACCTCTAATCCATTAGTCACTTGCAACATGGATGATAACGTAGTTAGCGCATTAGCGTACTGATTATGGGACATCGACAAGTACTCAAAGGAGATGTCCTTGAATTCTTCCATGATTTCTTCAAGGTATTCGTGGTATGGCACAAGCTTAACGTCTCTCGTTTTCCATTCTCCTACCGTTTGGAGGATGATTAGAGCAAAATCACCATATACCTTCAATTTAGTTATCCCATTTCAATCGCCGTTTCGAGTCCGAGGATGCAAACTTTGTACTCGGCTATGTTGTTGATATAGGGGAACACTAACTTTACTACTACTAGATTATGTTGTCGATCTAAGGATATTAAAACTGCCCCAATGTCGAAATCAGCCAAGTTTACGTCTCCATAAAAAAACATGGTCCATGCGTCTTCCTCTATCACCAAAATGTGATTTTTTGGAGAATATCTATCATCATCAGGGATTCTAGGATTTTTGGCCAACAGATCTACAATTACTCGGCCTTTAACTAACTTCTATGGCATCATCTAGACATTAAACTCTGAAATTAAAATTTGCCACTTGGCTAACAACCTTACTAAAGCCGATTGATCAAGTAAATACTTGATGGGATCGTTCTCAGTCACATGAAACGTCTAGTAATACAATGTATACTGTCGCAGCTTATGGAGCACCTATACTAGTGCAGCACAAGTCTTCTTGGCTTCATGATAGTTTAACTCTGAGATGGTGAACTTCTTACTTAGATAATAAATGACTCACTCTTTTCCATCTTCAGGCCTTTTCTGGGCTAGCATCGCACCCAGATACTCGCTATGAATCGTGAGGTACAGGATCAAAGGTTGTCTCGATATTGGTAGGACTAGTACTGGTGGTTTCATCAGGTACTGCTTTAGTTCGTTAAACGCTTCCTAACAGTTATCGTCTCATTCCACTTGAGTATTCTTCTTTAAAAGTTTGAAGAATGGCTTAGCAACTTCGGAGAGTTGGGAAATAAAGTGGGCTATGTAGTTCAATCTATTTAGGAGGCTTCGCACTTCTTTCACGGTTGATAGGGGTTGTAACTCACATATAGCCTTCACTTTAGAGGGGTCGACTTGAATGCCTTTACCGCTTACTATGAACCCGAGTAGTTTGTCCGAGGTTGCTCCGAATATGCACTTTGTCGAGTTAAGATGCAGTTTGAACTCACGGAGTCTCTCAAATAGCTTTTTCAGGGTATTGACATGACTCTTCTCGGGTCAAGTCCTGGCGATCATGTTATCGACATAGACCTTGATCTCTTTATGCATCATGTCATGGAAAAGCATCACCGTTTCCTGTTAATATATTGCTCTAGCATTTTTAAGATCGAAGGGCATGACCTTGTAATGGAATGTCCCCCAAGGGGTAATGGACGCCGTTTTCTCCTTATCATTGTCTTTCATCCTTATCTTATTATAACTTGAGAAATCATCCATGAAGGAAAATAACTTGAACCTAGCGATACTGTCCACCAGAATGTCTATGTATGATAATGGGAAATCATCTTTAAGGCTGGTCTTGTTTAGATCACGATATTCAATGTAAACCCGAACTTGGCCATCCTTCTTCATAACTGGCATAACGTTGTCCACCCAATTGGGGTATTAGGTAACTTCGATCAACCCTACTTTCAAGAGCTTCATGACCTCCTCCTCTATCTTCTTCGAAAGTTTAGGCTTGGTTCTCTCCAACCTCTGTTTCTTAGGCGGCATGCCTAGATTAGTAGGCAGACTGTGTTCCATAATAAAAGGATCTAAACCCGGCATATCAGCGTATGACTAGGCCAAGACATCCTAGTAATTCTTCAGCAGCTGGACTAGGTGCTTCGCTTCACTTTCGGGAAGGGTTGCCCCTACCTACACCTCTTTGGGCTTTTCGGAATCACTTAAGTTAATAGCGATAGTTTGGTCTGCCTTTAGGACTTTGGGTCATTCATAACACTGTAGATCGTGCTGCAGGTCTGAGGAGTCGTCGAGTTCGTCAGTGTCATTGAGATTAGGCTCGGTGGCGTATAATTCATTAGATTAGACCATTCCCATACCCTAACGTGTCACAAGATCGCTCCTGAAACATAAAGTAGGGGATTCAAAAGGACCAACAGGGTTAAAAATTGCATTTTTTCTAAATTCTTCTCTTTTTTTCGAAAATTGTTTTTGGAATTTTTTGGTGATTTTGTTTTGAAATTCTTTACAAAAAGGTTTTTACACGAAAAAGCATGAAGAAGCCCAAGCCTCAGAATTCTCTTTGGATTATATTTTTCTTTTATTGATTGGATATCATCACCGAGCTGGTTTGATGTACCTCAATATGCCCTCAAAAATGAAAATAACTTGTAATTTCATTGATTATCACCAAATGAATTACATTTATTGGAATGGAAATTGCAACAATCAAGTCCTAGAAACGAGAAATCCTGAAAGGCAGCTCCCGAGACGAGGAAAGTCCTGAAAAGCGGTAAAAATTCCCACAGGGGAGTATGCGAAAAAAGTAAAGGTATTACTCTTGCAAGCCAGTACCTATTCTCTTTAACGATCCTTCCTCGATAGCTCTAATAAGCATGTCATCAAATAGAGCAGTGATTCCCTCCATTATATCATTGAGATCTTCTATCAATGGAGGTGTTAGATCATCCATACCTCTTTATCCATCGGGGATAATATCACATAGGTCAATATAGAAGTTTGCGGGCACCGAGTATTTCATATAGTAGTCAAACTTGCCACTTGGTTGCCCTAATGTATCGATCACCTCCTTCTCTTCATGCATCATTCTTGTAGGGCTTGGGAATGTGGTGCGAATATGTGGACGCAACCTACCATGTCCAATCTCTCAATTGTTTTGTGTACTTCCATACCCACGTTCTTCATCATTCGGCGTTTCCTTGGATCCCTGCCTATTCTGCCCGTCTCCTTAACCATATCCATGTCCCTTGCCATGTTGTCCACGTCCACGTCCACTATTATTTGGCTTGCTTGGCCTTTGATACCCTAACCCAGTAGTGTGGGGGCCTTCGAGGGACATCCACCGTTTGGCGAATACCTTGATCATTCCTACTAAGGCCTTTACCCGGAGTAAAGCCATAGGACACCATTACACATCCAATCATGACTGCAGCATTTGACACCTCAGGAATGGGCGGCGATAAACCTCTAGATGCATGCATGGTCGTTACAAGCTTGAGCGATTGATAGCTCGATTCTATTTTGCAATCCAGCTCAACATGGGGGATAGTTGTTGCATGGTAAATTAGGTGCTCTTCTTCATCGTCGGCAGTGACTAACTTTCTCTCCATAACGAGCTTCACCTTTTGATACATACTTGATGGCACAGCTCCAACAATATGAATCTATAGACGACCCAACACAAAATTGAATGTGGTGGGAATGTCCATAACTTGAAATAGGATGTTGAACATTGTTGGTTCAATTTGTATGGCAAGGTGGATTTCTCCTATCACTTCTTTCTTCGTTCCATCAAAGGCTCACATGGAGGTCTTAGCAGAATTTATCCTAGAAGGATCTATCTCGAGGCAATGTAAAGTCGCCAGAGGACAGATGTTCAAGGTTGATCCATTATCAATGAGTACCTGGGCTACATGCGAGGCCTTGTTTTTGACAAATATATAAAGTGCTTTGGTATGCCCCCTCCCTTCTAAAGGGAACTCTTCATGCGAAAAGGCTATGAGGTCCTTGAGAAGTATAGAACCTACAAATTCCTCCAATTTGTCATGATCGATCATCTCAGGCACGTGGACTTCACTTAACACCGTTGTTAGGGCTTTTGATGCTTAACAGATGTCTGGAGTAGTTTGAGCAGAGAGATTTACGTGGGCATCTTGCGTAATTGTTCAACTATGTTGTATTCGCTAGCCTTAATCACAACTAGAAACTCCTTGGCTTCTTCATTAGTGACAAGTTTTGTAGGTTAAGTATTAGCTTGGCTATAGGTATGCCCAGATTTGGTAACCAA
The DNA here is from genome assembly GCA_031216185.1 of Syzygium aqueum. Lineage (NCBI taxonomy): Eukaryota > Viridiplantae > Streptophyta > Magnoliopsida > Myrtales > Myrtaceae > Syzygium > Syzygium aqueum. The sequence continues at coordinate 22,615,756 of CM062238.1, forward strand.
GTCTATATTGAGACGGTAAGTCCAAAGGACTGCCTTATTATCATTATACTCATATGATTGAGGTATCTCAATCATTATCCCTTCATCAGCTGTAGGCATGCTTACTACGATCCCTTAATCATCGGACGCATCCTTAAGCGGAGGCATGTCCTCAAGTAGAGGGTCGAGCTTGTCTTTCCCAGTCAATGCAGCAAACTCCTCCTTCTAATCAATAACCACTTCGGAGATAGTGGAAACGATGTCAGTGTGGTAAGCATAAATGATTATCCCGGCTTTTATCATTCTAAAAATTCTTTCTCTCATGATAGCCAAGAGAAGGACCTCATCACTCAAGTAATAACTGGCTTTCACTAATTCATTATAAACATCGGTAGTTGTCACGCCACGCTTTTTTGGACTTTCGGGATTTGCACACTAAGAAGGTATTTTTGTGCAAGGGTCAATCCTAAACCATACCTCACGTGACAGTGGATGGTAATTTCCTATTTAGTCTAAGTTTTTGATTTTTGGAGTCGCTACTAGTCATTATTAGTAGGTAGACTAGAAACCTAATCAGAGCATGGGAGAAGTACCACGATTCTATGAACTAGATATTCTGAGTACGGGGACTTAGTTACGTTAATGATCTCAAATTGAGATCCCTAATGCCCTTTCGGTACCTAAGAACGATACGATGTCTAACATGTCATGCAAGTTTCCAAGGCCTACCCATTAATTTTATCCATTCTAATTGCAGGAGAATCAATCAAGAATTAAAATGTGCAATTAATGTCAATCAAATCAATCAATCCTAAATGGTCTCTAAAAATAAAAATCAATCAAAACATTCAAATCCTAATGAAGCCCTAGAAGCTTATTCATTTCATGAATTATATTTTTTTAGTGTTTTAGGGTTTTTTTAGGGTTTATAATCCCTGAATTTGAGATTTTCTAAATGTCACGCCCCGAACCCTAACGAGCTCGCGACACCCCTCGATGGTCGATCATTGAATGCAACTTCCCAGGCACGTCGCCGACCCAACCCAAACATCAGAGATTAAGCACACGCGGAAACCAATAGAAACAACCCGGACAATTAACAATGACAAGGGGCAGCAATGGCAATAAACAAATAACTGAAATTCTTACATTTGACGAATACACTCGACGTCCACAAAAGACAATTCCCTAAGCTAGGCCACAACAACGGGACCACATTCCTCAAAAGGGACCACTGCTCGCAAACTTAACTTTTCTACCAAAGGGGAAAACTCAAAATACCGGGTACTTGACCCGTCTTCGATCTCCGAGGTACCCTTGAAGCGTCTTCAGTCACTCATGGTCGCGGATCTGAAATGGTTATATAATAACCGTGAGAACGAGTCTCAATAAGCAACTCCCTATACCCCACGTAGGCCAATGCGTACCCAGACAAGTCGTACATGCAATCTACCTCATAAGATATAAAATTCGCATTATTGAACTTACCTCGTCATCAAGCCCTTGCCAACACTGCACGTTAGTCATAACATGGTAATGCAATAATAATAGCTAAATAGCACATCGCAATTGCTCAAACGCCACCCACACCTGCATGCAATTCACCTTACTAATTAGACCACACGTTCAACCAGCCACTTCAAGCACACGCTCAACCAGCCAATCCAATCACACGCTCAACCAATCAATCCAGTCACACTCAACCAGCCAATCCAATCGCACGCTCAACCAGTCAATCCAGTCACACTCAACCAGTCATTTCAATCACACTCAAGTCGCATGCACGCGTCCAACCAACTTTCCTCTCACGGGCTCACAAGCCGTACAATCAATCAAACCAGTGGCCGCCGTCAACACGTCCCAAGCCATATCAATCATACCATACCAGTGGCCGCCGTCAACACGTCCCAAGCCACACAATCAATCGTTGCAATGACCGACGTAAACACGTCCCGGTCTATCACACCTTTAACGGGCCACCGTCAGCACGTCTCAAGCCCGCATCCATTTGGCACCTCGGCCAGTCATGCCTTCACACGGACCGCCGTCAACACGTCCCAAGTCCGTAGCCCTCCGATCGATCCGGGCTTCAAATCGACAGGCAAGCACACGCCATTCAATTCAATCAATTTCACGCCAGTTACACCAAGCAGTCCATAATCACAATTAAATCCAATTCATGACAAGCCACACCAATCCACAAATTCGACATTCAATCGGCCACATACGAACATCCAATTTACCCACAAATGCCACAACAGCCAATCATTGACTCACCAACCATAGCCACTAATAGACACTCGAAAACCATTCAATTCGGTCACGTACATTCACCCAAATCAAGCATATCTCTTTTTTTTTTGGTCCGATTACAATAACACAAATGTATCATAATATAATTAAATTAAGGCACGCCCTAACCGTTCTAACCCGAGACAAGTCTAATAATACCCAAAGTACTAGGTAGGGTTTAGGAAGTCACTTACAAAATTTTGGCCCGGGAAAAGTCGACTCGGGCCTAAAATGGCCCGGGTGAACAGTACCGAGTAGGCGCGGGCACGGGCCACACGGGCGCGGTGGCCGGCCAACACGGGCACAATGGCCGGTCGGCGTGCCTGGCGCACGGGCGCGGTGGCCGCGCGGAGTGCCCGGGGACGCACGGGCGAATGGACGGGCGAAGCGCCGGGGCGGACGGGCAAGGCGCCGGGACGGACGGGCAAGGCGCCGGGCGAGCGGGCAAGGCGCCGGGCGAGCTTGGCCACGACCTGGGCCGCTCGGCCACGGCTTGGACCGCTCGGCCACGGCCTGGGGTTGGCCTGGCTGCTCGGCCACGGCCTGGCTGGCTGGCCGAGGCTGGCCGGTCGACTGGTTGGCTGGCCTGGCCGGCGACCGGCGGCGGCGACGAGCGGGGTGGCACGGCGGCGACTGGCTAGGGGCGACGTGCTGGCGGCTGGGCTGGCTCCGGCGACCTGGCGGCGGCTGGACGGCTAGCTGGCGCGGCAACGACCGGGTGGGTAGCGTCGGACGGTGGCCGGAGCAACTACAGAGGGGGAGGAGGAGAGAGGCTGCTGAGGGGTGGCGGGCCTCGACAGGAGCGGGGACAGCAGCGTCGTCGTCGGAGCAGCGGGGCGACGGCGGCGACGAGCGGGGCTGCTGCCCGGCGACCAGCTCGGAGAGAGGAGAGTTGGCCGAGTGGGGTGGCGAGGGAGAGGGAGAGAGAGCTGGGGCGGCGAGGCTCGGAGCCGGCGGTGCTCGGGCAGCACGACGGCGGTCGGAACGGCGATGTGCGGTGGCTGGGTGAAGCGGGGCCGAACAAGGGGAGGGGGAGTTTAGCCCGGTGAGCTGCGGCTGTGGGGTGGCTCGCGGTGGCGACGGGGACGATGGGCGACGGCGACGGTGGCGGCGGCAAGCTTCTGGCGGCTTGGAGAGTTGAGCTCGCGGCAGCGACGGTCGGAGGCGGCGTCGGACGGAGGGCGAGAGGGGCCGCGGGGGAGGAGAGTGGGCGAGAGGGGCCGCGGGGGAGGAGAGTGGGCGAGAGGGGGGGAAAGAACTGCTGCTGCAGCGGTGGCGGCGGCAAGGTGGTGGCGGTGGCGGCGAGATGGCGGGCGGTGGCGACGAGCGGCGAGGACGCGGTTGGGGGCGAGGCGCGGGACGGACGTGGCTCGGGCGAGAGAAGCAGAGGCCAACGGAGAAGATGAACCAGCGGAGGAGAGAGAAGAGGGAAGAGAAGAAGAGAGAGGAGAGAGAGAGTGTGTTTGTGCATGTCAGAAGGGGAGGGGGAGCGTGCTCTGCATGCATGGGCGACGTGCACGCCGAGGGGGGGGAAAGGGAGAGGGAAAAGAGAGAGAGAGAGAGAGAGAGAGAGAGAGAGAGAGAGAGGGGTCTGCATAGGGCAGAGTGAGAGAGAGAAGACGTGTGGGCAGGCATGACATGCGCAGGGGAGGTGACCGGGGAGAGAGAGAAAGAAAATCCAAAGAATTATTGCGATCCGACGGACACGATTCAAACCCAAAAAGATCTAACGGGCCACGAAAAACTTCAAATAATAACGTAGGACAAGGGCCAAAATAAAATATAATATAAATAAAATGACTCAAAAACACACTACGAGGGAGGTCTACTAGTCCAAATCCGCACCCGGTCCAAAACTTCACTTTCTCACTATTCCTGGTAATCTCGACGCTGGCCACAATAATATCGACACCGTCCAATTAATTTCGACCCGGAACTCCCGAAAATTGACTGTCAAGTTTGGGGTCTAAATAACAGTCAAATTTGATCGAGTGCGATTCTAGCGAAATCTCTAATTTAAAATGATAACCGGGAGTGATCAGTTCCCGGGCGAGATTTTACTATAAGCACACTGACAAATTACGCGTTTTATAAATCCCAAAAATGGGTCGAAATTCGGAATGTCACAACTCTTCCCCCCTTACAAAAATTTCGTCCTCGAAATTTACAATCCAATCCAACTATCCAAACAAATGGGGGTATCGGTATCGCATCAACTCTTCGCTTTCCCATGTCGCACCTTCGGTCCCATGATGCTTCCAAAATACCTTGACCACCGAAATTTTCTTGTTTCGCAATTCTCTTTCTATTCTTTCCTCAATTTGAACTAACTTTTCCACGTACGACACCCTGTCGTCCACGTCTACTTCTTCGTAATTCAGCACAAGGGTCGGGTCCAGTTCGAACTTCCTCAACATAGACACGTGGAATACAATATGTACTTGAGGAAAATATGGCGGTAGCGCGAGACGATAAGTCAAGATGCCTATTCTCTCTAAGACCTCGAATGGACCCACGTACCTCGGGCTCAACTTCTCTTTCCTACCAAACCGAGATAATCCTCTCACAGGCGACACCTTTGAGGAATACGTGGTCCCCTACTTGAAATTCCAAAGGCCTACGTCTCCAGTCTGCATAATTCCTTTGGTGGCTCTGAACTATTTTGAGTTTGTCTCGGATGACCTTGATTGTCTCAATCGACTGTTGTACTAACTCTGAACCCGTAATGCTCCTCTCACCAACTCCATCCCAACAAACCGGTGTTCTGCAGGCTCTGCCATACAATGTTTCAAACGGTGCCATTCTAATACTCTACTGATAGCTACTATTGTAGGCGAATCCGACCAAATGCAACTGTTCCTCCCAGCCACCCTTAAATTCCAAGACACATGCTCGCAGCATGTCTCCCAAAGTTTGAATCGTCCTTTCCGACTGGCCATCCGTCTGGGGATGGTAGGCCGTGCTAACCTGTAACTTCGTTCCTAATGTTGTATAAAAACTTTTCCAAAACGGCGACAGTAAATTTAGGATCACGGTCCGAAGTGATCGTCACCGGTACTCCATAGAGACGGACTATATGTCACACATACAAGTCGGCGCAATTCAACCACTCATGAACATCACCATAATTGCATCCACAAGGTCATCCCATCTCCTCAACCATTTCTCATCCAAGTATGACCAACCAAACCTCATTTGAAAGCTCATGATATGCACATCATATTCTTAGAAGGCATCGAACAACAATTTACACGTTCTCAAGTAGAAAAAGAGGGATTTTCACAACTGTACAGAATCGACCAGTTTTGCACTCCCGATGAATTTAAGACACCAGGTACAGTAAATAACTTTCAAAAATTCTGATATTTAGATATGTACTAGGAGAGATCAAAATGAACAACTTTTATGAAGAACTCGAAGATTAAAAGCCTTGGTAAGTATTTCCTTTCGGTGGCTCAAGACTGGACAAAAACTGTTCACCGAAACAGGATTATTGTCTCCAAAAAAAATAGCTCTTCCCAGGACTCAAAACACTTCTAAAAATTTTGGATTTAAAATATGTTGTAGAGAAGGATGTCTCTAAGAACTTTTACGAAGAAAGTTTCCTCATAATCATTCTACAAATTTGTGTAGAAAATCGAGAAGATAGAAAGGTCACTAAAACCGTATAGAAAACAGCTTGAGCATGGTGAGGGAAATGGACTATCGTCCTATCTAAATCACCTTATAAAAATCTGAAATTAATATATGTTATAAAGGGGAGGATTTCAAACAACTTTTGTGAAGGACTCAACTTAAGATTTCGACTTTTTAAAATGGAACAAAAATGCAGAAGATCGAAGCCCCAGGCGACCAAATCTGTCCTTCCTAGCTCCTCATGCACTTTTCACTCCTTTTTGCATCCACAAGGCTCACGAATCTGTTTTCTCTTCCACAGTAACCCAACAGCCGACTAACAAGCATATAGGAGTCCTAAGCTCATCGCCATCTTTGCATCTATTCGGCTCAAGAGACTCGAAACTCACATGCAAGGTTCACCGAGCTTAGATCTATGGTTAACACACCCTTTGGCTCTAGAATCACACATGCATCGGCACTACCCTGCTCGATTCTTTCCATGCAAGCTCAAATAGCAACTTCCATTCATGTACCAGCCATAAAACTTGCAGAAACACACATGCACAAACACAAGGGAATGCTGAGAATATGGGTAGATGGAAAGGCTTAAAATCGAGCCCAAATTTCCTTGCTTACCCGATTCATTAAAATCCATAAAGGCTGCAGGGGCGTTCATTAGTCCAAACGGCATCACCGTAGCTCATAATGTCCATACCTCGTCCTAAATGTCGATTTCGGCACGTCTTCCTTCTTAATCCTCAATTGGTGATAACCAGTCCTTAAGTCGATCTTACAAACTATTGATGCCCCTTGTAACTGGTCGAACCGGTCATTTACCCTTGGCAACTGACGTTTAACCTTAATAGTCGCCTAATTCAACTGTCTGTAGTCAATACACAATCTCAATGATCCATCTTTTTTTTTTTTTTCCTTACGAATAAATCTGGCGCTCCCCATGAAGACCCACTTAGACGAATAAACCCTTCAATCAATAACTCCCGCACTTGGACCTACGATTCCTTCAATTCCGACAGTGACATCTTGTAGAGCGTTCCCAAGGTCGGTTTTTTCCCTAGAGCCAATTCAACCACAACCTCGACTCTCTTAATAGGTGGCAATCGCAGCAATTCCTGAGGAAGGATATCAGGAAGATTACACACCTCGGCTATGTCCTTTAGCCTTGATTCCTCAACCAACTAATCGGCCACAAATTAATTATCTCTTTTTTTTTTACACCTCGAAGATAGCGTTCAATCCATCCAATTTCAATCCAACAGTCTCCCAAAAACAACTCACATCGGTTCTTTACAAAATTTATAATTCCTAAGCAACGCTCATCCTTCCCAACTCGTCCACGAATGTCATTAGTAATCCATAAATCCTTAAACCGATTGCGCCGATTCCTTATAAAATTGAATTTAAGTCTTACATGACCACTTGGGCGATAACTTCAAAATCATTTCCTACTGTACCCAATATTAACACGTAACGCCCTTAAACTTTCGCGGCACATCCTCTGATTCCTCCTCCACCACAGCGAATATCTTTCCTTACGTCCATAGGCGATTCTGATTAATCTACAGGGCAACTCTCGCTTAATGTCCTACCTGCGGTCGTTGTGACGGCATTAGCGACCTAACCTGTCGGTTTAACAATTTCTCACTTGGTGACCTTACTGTCCACATCACAACATGCTCCACTTCTACCTTGGCAATGGCCATTCCTATGTCTCTTTCCGTAAGACCGACATGTAGCGTTGGAGTATTAGTTCGGCTTTCTAAAGTTCTTTCTTACTAGCGGGACAAATCTTCGTTCCTCTGTCATAGGTTTCTTTCCAAAGTTCCTATTGTCCCTAGCCGGCGCGTACTACAATCCAGAAGCGACAATCCTTTTACTCATAGCCGTGTCAACCATCGAACTCTCTCATACAACTCATTGAAATCCCTTGAGACCCAAAAGTACTAACTGATTGCGGAATTCTGGTTCCAATCCATCCCGAAACCTTCTTGTCCTATCCTCACGGTCCTTACAAACTTGATCTCGTACTGATTGACTAACATCCAATTTTAGTGAAGTCGAAGGAACTGTGTCATTTTCTGTCCTCGCACACTCTCTGAACGAACTTCTCCATAAAAGCCTCGGCAACAATATTCCAGCTTAGAAATATGCCCTTTGAAATATCCTACTTCAGGGGCCCTCTTACCAATCCTTTGCATTCCCTTAGAGTTGGTATATAGTCAGGGTCACTTTCTCCTCACCAGTGCACCCGAATACCTCAAAAGCCCTTTTTATTTTTAAGTCCACTGTCCAAAGTAATGTAGCCTCAGGGTCACCTTTTCCCATGGAACCTTGCAAGTTTAAAGAAATTTCCAAAATTTTTCCAACCAACTGACGCATCTGCCTGACTGCATTAGCTTACCCTTGACCTTGATTCCCAACATTTCCATTATACCTATGATTCTTGTTATTTCCATTGACAACAACAACAGTAGTCTCAGCATCAGTAGCAATAGTAGCATTTCACTCCTCAGTTTGTCTTCCCAATAAAATTCCAACTTTCTCGAGTGCCCTCAAAATCTCGTCTCATCTGGGATCCCCCACAACTCCAACTTGCGGACCTATACGACCTCGACCTCGACCTCATCCTCGGCTACTCATACTCACAGGGCTCACACTACCCGCTTACCTGCTATAATTTCCCCACGAGAATTAAAACCTAGGCCAACTATACCAGTCTAAAGCCCTAGGCAGTGAATCACAACAATTCACTAAGCTGGCAGTCAATCACAACATCACTCAATCACAAAGAAACAGGAATCGTGTACTAACCTCAAGTCCTGACGCACCTGCATTTCACATGATATTGCATACGTCACTCAGCAATCACAATCAAACACTCTGGGTAACGCATGGCCAACAAGTCTTCCTAACTGACTACCCCAAAGTCATCGCTTCTTATCACTCCAAGCTTCGACCATCTTGGTTCGAGCTAACCTGGCTCTGATACCAAATCAACGGGGATGTCACGCCCCGAACCCTAACGAGCTTGCGACACCCCTCGATGGTCGATCATTGAATGCGACGTCCCAGGCACGTCGCCGACCCAACCCAAACATCAGAGATTAAGCACACGCGGAAACCAATAGAAACAACCCGGACAATTAACAATGACAAGGGGCAGCAATGGCAATAAACAAATAACTGAAATTCTTACATTTGACGAATACACTCGACGTCCACAAAAGACAATTCCCTAAGCTAGGCCACAACAACGGGACCACATTCCTCAAAAGGGACCACTGCTCGCAAACTTAACTTTTCTACCAAAGGGGAAAACTCAAAATACCGGGTACTTGACCCGTCTTCGATCTCCGAGGTACCCTTGAAGCGTCTTCAGTCACTCATGGTCGCGGATCTGAAATGGTTATATAATAACCGTGAGAACGAGTCTCAATAAGCAACTCCCTATACCCCACGTAGGCCAATGCGTACCCAGACAAGTCGTACATGCAATCTACCTCATAAGATATAAAATTCGCATTATTGAACTTACCTCGTCATCAAGCCCTTGCCAACACTGCACGTTAGTCATAACATGGTAATGTAATAATAATAGCTAAATAGCACATCGCAATTGCTCAAACGCCACCCACACCTGCATGCAATTCACCTTACTAATTAGACCACACGTTCAACCAGCCACTTCAAGCACACGCTCAACCAGCCAATCCAATCACACGCTCAACCAATCAATCCAGTCACACTCAACCAGCCAATCCAATCGCACGCTCAACCAGTCAATCCAGTCACACTCAACCAGTCATTTCAATCACACTCAAGTCGCATGCACGCGTCCAACCAACTTTCCTCTCACGGGCTCACAAGCCGCACAATCAATCAAACCAGTGGCCGCCGTCAACACGTCTCAAGCCCGCATCCGATTACAATAACACAAATGTATCATAATATAATTAAATTAAGGCACGCCCTAACCGTTCTAACCCGAGACAAGTCTAATAATACCCAAAGTACTAGGTAGGGTTTAGGAAGTCACTTACAAAGTTTTGGCCCGGGAAAAGTCGACTCGGGCCTAAAATAGCCCGGGTGAACAGTACCGAGTAGGCGCGGGCACGGGCCACACGGGCGCGGTGGCCGGCCAACACGGGCACAATGGCCGGTCGGCGTGCCTGGCGCACGGGCGCGGTGGCCGCGCGGAGTGCCCGGGGACGCACGGGCGAATGGACGGGCGAAGCGCCGGGGCGGACGGGCAAGGCGCCGGGACGGACGGGCAAGGCGCCGGGCGAGCGGGCAAGGCGCCGGGCGAGCTTGGCCACGACCTGGGCCGCTCGGCCACGGCTTGGACCGCTCGGCCACGGCCTGGGGTTGGCCTGGCTGCTCGGCCACGGCCTGGCTGGCTGGCCGAGGCTGGCCGGTCGACTGGTTGGCTGGCCTGGCCGGCGACCGGCGGCGGCGACGAGCGGGGTGGCACGGCGGCGACTGGCTAGGGGCGACGTGCTGGCGGCTGGGCTGGCTCCGGCGACCTGGCGGCGGCTGGACGGCTAGCTGGCGCGGCAACGACCGGGTGGGTAGCGTCGAACGGTGGCCGGAGGAACTACAGAGGGGGAGGAGGAGAGAGGCTGCTGAGGGGTGGCGGGCCTCGACCGGAGCGGGGACAGCAGCGTCGTCGTCGGAGCAGCGGGGCGACGGCGGCGACGAGCGGGGCTGCTGCCCGGCGACCAGCTCGGAGAGAGGAGAGTTGGCCGAGTGGGGTGGCGAGGGAGAGGGAGAGAGAGCTGGGGCGGCGAGGCTCGGAGCCGGCGGTGCTCGGGCAGCACGACGGCGGTCGGAACGGCGATGTGCGGTGGCTGGGTGAAGCGGGGCCGAACAAGGGGAGGGGGAGTTTGGCCCGGTGAGCTGCGGCTGTGGGGTGGCTCGCGGTGGCGACGGGGACGATGGGCGACGGCGACGGCGACGGCGGTGGCGGCAAGCTTCTGGCGGCTTGGAGAGTTGAGCTCGCGGCAGCGACGGTCGGAGGCGGCGTCGGACGGAGGGCGAGAGGGGCCGCGGGGGAGGAGAGTGGGCGAGAGGGGCCGCGGGGGAGGAGAGTGGGCGAGAGGGGCCGCGGGGGAGGAGAGTGGGCGAGAGGGGGGGAAAGAACTGCTGCTGCAGCGGTGGCGGCGGCAAGGTGGTGGCGGTGGCGGCGAGATGGCGCGCGGTGGCGACGAGCGGCGAGGACGCGGTTGGGGGCGAGGCGCGGGACGGACGTGGCTCGGGCGAGAGAAGCAGAGGCCAACGGAGAAGATGAACCAGCGGAGGAGAGAGAAGAGGGAAGAGAAGAAGAGAGAGGAGAGAGAGAGTGTGTTTGTGCATGTCAGAAGGGGAGGGGGAGCGTGCTCTGCATGCATGGGCGACGTGCACGCCGAGGGGGGGGAAAGGGAGAGGGAAAAGAGAGAGAGAGAGAGAGAGAGAGAGAGAGAGAGAGAGAGAGAGGGGTCTGCATAGGGCAGAGTGAGAGAGAGAAGACGTGTGGGCAGGCATGACATGCGCAGGGGAGGTGACCGGGGAGAGAGAGAAAGAAAATCCAAAGAATTATTGCGATCCGACGGACACGATTCAAACCCAAAAAGATCTGACGGGCCACGAAAAACTTCAAATAATAACATAGGACAAGGGCCAAAATAAAATATAATATAAATAAAATGACTCAAAAACACACTACGAGGGAGGTCTACTAGTCCAAATCCGCACCCGGTCCAAAACTTCACTTTCTCACTATTCCTGGTAATCTCGACGCTGGCCACAATAATATCGACACCGTCCAATTAATTTCGACCCGGAACTCCCGAAAATTGACTGTCAAGTTTGGGGTCTAAATAACGGTCAAATTTGATCGAGTGCGATTCTAGCGAAATCTCTAATTTAAAATGATAACCGGGAGTGATCAGTTCCCGGGCGAGATTTTACTATAAGCACACTGACAAATTACGCGTTTTATAAATCCCAAAAATGGGTCGAAATTCGGAATGTCACACTAAAAATGCCACTTGGGGACTTTCAAAAATTTAAATTTCACTTTCTAAGATTGGCCACATTGTTTTTGAACAATTATGTGAACTTTTTAAATTTTTTATTGTTTTTTCGGAAATTGAATTTCTGAGAATTTCATTAACTGAGAATTAATTTTTATGGTTTTCTGAAAATTTTTATGAATTTTTGAATCTTCCAATTTTTTAGATTTTTTGAATTTCTACATTTTTTATTTGTATTTTTTGAATTTTTTGAATTTTCTAATTTTTTAATTTTTCTTTGAATTTCCTATTTTTCTGAATTTTTTCGAATTTCTAAATTTTTTTTATAATTTTCTGATTTTCCAAAATTTTTCCTGAATTTTTTAATTTTTTATTCACTTTTTAGTTTTTTTGAGATTATTTATTTATTTATTTATTTAAATTTCCCGCCGGTAAACGAACCGGATTGGCTCGGTTCAACCCGATTTGGCTTGGCTGAACCGGGCCTTGCCAGCACCGGCGTCGATCATCTTCTCCGGCAGGCACGATGCCAAAACAATGTCGTTTAACGCCTTCTTCATTGAGGCATTTTCGCAAACACCTAATATGCATGGTTCAGTGTTATATGTCTTCGAGGCCGCGACTTTAAGCTCATCACTGACGACCTTCCGGCGACTATCTCGCCATTCTGATTGTACCATTGTAATGTCCATATGTTCTATTTTAAATCTAGCCTACTTAGAACACCGATGGAAGTCCGTTGGCCAGCGAAAAATCGATAAAAAAAACCTAATTTGCAACTATTTTTAGCAAGTTTGTTTTTTCAAAATACAAATCCTAATTCTAACCACCCTATCCATCTAGGTCAATCAAAAGAAAGATTCAAAACATCAAACAGTGATTAAGGGAGGCTAACTTGAGCGATTTAAGGCCATGATGGCACTTCGGCGAAGACCTTCGAGCTTTGGCGAGGTGATCAAATGCACGGTCGACTCGGTTTATACACTTTTAAAGGCCAAAAATGCAATCAAGCAACACAAAATGTGATCAGGAATATGTTTTAAACATCAAAATGTGAAAAAATCATCAACGAAATCACAGAAGCATAGAACTCAATGCTGGAAATCTTTGGGAAAACCGTGATTGTGATTGATTTTTACCTGCTTTGTTTGATGATCAAAAAGTGCTTCTGAGATGTGCAACGTCTATGGATAAGTTCCTCGACACTCCAACTTCAAAGTGGTGGTCTCGGTTTCACCGAAGGGGCTCTGGACATGCCGGCTGGGGCTCATTTTCAGGCTATGGTGATTAGTCGTTCACCGATCGTCTCAGGTGAGGAGGTTCATTGATTGAGCCGATTTGTCGGCTCTTTTCCGGCCGGAAAAGCGCTTATCGCTCAGTTAGGGGAACCTCAACTCACGTTCTCTCTAGTTTTCTCTCTTTCATGTCTGTTTCTCTCTCTTCTCTCTGTCAGTAATTTCGTCGAACACCTTCTTTCCCAATGTTCAGTTTTTCTTTACTTTTTGTTTACTAATTTTTCCCCCCCAAAGTTCGTTCCAACGACTTTCGATAGGTTGATAGAACGTTTGGTGCCAGCTGGAGATTCTCCAGTTGGCCAAGTTGATTTTTGGGTTTAATGCACGTTTTGGTGAGTCGGGTAAGGAAGATGAACAACCCAAGTCGGGTCGGGTTGACCCAATCGACCCGGTGGACCCGAGTTGGTCTAAATTCGCAAATTAAGCTCAATTTTGACTCAATTTTCAAAATTAAAACCCAAAATTGAATTCCTTATCACATTTTGAACCCAAAAATGTGATTTTCCCCAATTTTTATTATAATCATGTCCAAGATTTTCACATTTTTGTAATCGGGTTAACATGGTTTTGTTCAATTTGTTTTCCTAATGACCTGATTGGGCAAAATTGATGCCAAAATTGAATTACCCACATCTGATTAACCCTAGAAATGATGGTCTTATGATTCGACAATTTCATATTGGGCACGATTCTCAATTTGAGCTCAAAATTCTTAATTTTTAATTGAATTTTGGGGTTTTCTGATTTCTTTTACAAATTGTACAATTGGACCAACCATTAGGTAATTCATGGTCCCAAAATTATTTGTTATGAAGACACTATGACTTAAAAATGACTAGAAAAGATTTAATTGCATTTTTTGTTCAATCCGGGTTTGATTTTGCCCAATTTTGGTAAAAACATATATCCGATTGAGATTTTTCAAAATTGATGATGTATTAATGAAATTGGATTTAAAAGAAAACTAATGACTATTTTTATGGAATTTTCCGATTCCATTTGCTATTCTTCTTGATTTTCTCACTTATTTTGATTAAAAGAAATTAAGAAAAAATGCAGGAAAATACTAAAAAATTTATATTTTGGTTTAGAAATAGGTTTCTAGGCTTGGCCAAGATTTCTAGTTCTAATTTTGGGATTTTTTGAAACTATAAAAAAATGAGCTAAAAATCAAGTGTCAACAACAGCACACACCTTTATATTCTTGATTTGATTGGCATCGAAATTGAATATGACATTTACATTGCTCGCATGATCAGGGAGCGGATTGTTCTGAACATTCAGCTTAGCGGGTTAGAAGGAAAATACCTTTGTGTCAAGCAAGTTCTGGACCCAATGCTTGAGAGTGATACAGTCGTCAATTGAGTGCGCCACTTTGCCCATGTGGTAATCGCATTTCTTGGATGAATCATAATTGTAAAATTGCTCAGGGTTAGGTTGCTTTGGCTCAATAGTAAGCAAACCCTTCTTCCAAAGAATGGCTAGTACTGAGGATAATAATTTAGGGAGGGGAGTGAAATGTCTCTTGTTGTTTTTCCTCTAGGAAGATTGGCACCCTGCATTTGGTTGTTGCACCTTTACCATTTGAATTGTTGGGGCAGGATTAGCATTCTTGTGGTCCGACTAGGTAGAAGTCACATTCACTTCAGCTATCGGTTCCTTCTCTTTTCTCGCACTAAATCTTATGGTCGAGGAAGACGGCTTTACGAACCACCCATCTCTCAACCCTATCTTGATCTGCTTGCCTATGGGGATAAGTTGATTGAAGCTATGAGTTAGAATGGTTACCATTCGATTATAGTACTCATATGGGAGGGTTCTGATGAACATCCTTTTCAACTCACTACCTATAGGTTCTAGGATAACCTGAGCAGCTATATTCTTCCATCTGATAGCGTAGTCTTTGAACGACTCCTTTTTCTTCTGAGCACGTTGAAGGTCCTTGTGGATAGGAATGATGTCCATTATGAACCTGTACTGTTTTAGGAATGCCTCACTAACTTCTTTCTAGGTTTTGAGACTATTTATCTTCTTCATGAGATACCAGTTCAAGGCAGGATCTATCAAACTCACTTGAAATATATGAATCATTAGGAGTTCATTATCAATATACGGACTCATTCATACATCGTACAGCTGTAGGTGGGCTTTTGGACATGAGGTATTATTGTACATGTCAAAATCTGGCATCTTGAATTTTTTTGGAATTTTGATCTTTGTGTAAAGAGACAAGTCGATTGTAGATGAATCATGTGAGCCTTCCAACTGTTTTACTCTTTCTTCAAGCTTATTGACCCGTTTGTCATGCTCTGCACTTGGCATGCCATCAGGTTTATCTTTGTTGACGACAATCTGGATAGGGTCATCTACTAAATCGGGAAGATCATCATCCTCTTCACTATCAGCATTCTTTCCACCTTTCTGCTTTGGTTCCGGCGTCTCGAGAGGTGCATGAATAGGTGTCAATCGAAGGGCCTTGATGTCAGAGAACATTTGTTGCATTGCGGTGAGGAATTGCTTCATTTGATCCTCAATACCAGCGATGCGATCACGCAATTCAATTTGATCGGCCATTCTTGCCCTTGAACTCATACGGATAGGCGAGCATGACCGCTCCATAATCACCTAATTAGCAAGCAAATGAGCATATATAAGTATTAAGAACAAATAACATGCCAGTCCATGACACAGGTCTACTCGCTTTGATTTATAAAAAAACTTTATTCATAAGGAATTCTTGAACAAAAACTATGAAAGCAATGACTTGAAATCCCCTAAACAAATATGCTGTAAAAATAATGACCCAACTTCCTAAACAACGAATCTAGAAAGAAAAATATCTTAAAAGACACAAGCCATTTCATTTGGCTTAATCAATATACAACTGGGACGTGATTTCCAAGCGTAATCGCTTATTCTCCTCAACCAAGTATGTAACTTGCTCTTGTAACTTCTCATCTTTTCTCTTGAGACATCTTTTCTCAGCACAGTTGGTGATCTTCTCAGGTACCCTTGATATCTTCTCGGGTAAGTTATTTGGAATTTTGTGTCGTTGAATGTATTTAGCTGTAGCATAATACTTTCTTTCTTTAACCTCTAATTCTTTTTAAGGCTATATGAGCATTTGTGGATGGTACATGTCTTACAACGACTTGATTAAAGAAATGTTGTCGTCATGGTCGAGGTCTCCATCGGTGAAGTCGACCCGAATTAAATCAGCTTGCTTCAAAGCTGGGGGAAGCTCTTGCACTGCTTGATATTGGCGAGTCACCCTAGTAAGGTAATATTCCATTGCCCCAGTGAATCCCAGTAAAGAGATTGGACCAACATGCCCACATGTGAGTCTAACCTCACGAACTTGGAACCATTTAGCATTGCCATTGGAAACATTTGGACTTTGGATTTTTAAGGAAAACTAGCCAATTGGAATAATGATAATCTAGTGCATGTCTTTGTTTATTCTCAAATCTTATGATAGGGTGATCAAAGTTGCTAACTTCACATATAATCATTAAACCACCAAACCCTTTTTAAGTGAGACAAGAACCAAATTTGCCAAAGTTCAGAAGAAGTATGGAAAATTTTATCATCGTTTTCTTTAAATCGAGAGAGGGAAAGAAAAGTTTCTGCCAGGAAAACTTGTCCCACTAACTCAGCAATCAAAGGATCAATAGCATTCTTACAGTGAGGGAAAAGTATAAATCCAAAGAAGGCTTATAGAAAAATCCTTCTTATTTGAAATGAGGTGCCATTTTGAAAACATTCATCAAGAAATGAAAACGGGCAAATATTTCATTGACCTTTCAAAAATTTTCTTATCTTTTCTTCATTGATTCATAGAAAATCATATAAAATCGAGACAGGATCTACTCCGATAGGCGGACTAATTAACTCCGATTCCAAAGGTTTTCCAATGGCAATTTTATATTCTTCCAAGGTCGGTGTGAGCTCATGCTTACCAAAGATGAAAGTAGTTGTCTCTAGACACCAACAATAGGCAAGTGTTATCTTACCAAAAAAAGAAAATAATAGGCAAGTGCTTGAATGAGGCCGCCATGAATGTTGATACGCAACATAGGAAGGAATCAACCAATTGCTGATTCCACGAACTCACGGCTAGCTCAGTCTAGCTTGTCCCACCACGAGTTGAGTTCCTTCTTGGGAGGAAAAATAAGTCGAATGTCGGAATTTTCCATTGTATATTGACCAAGACTTGCGATTAACCTAGTGTCATGGATCGATAAGAGAATACGATAAAGTAAATAAATTGCGGAGAAAAAGTTTAAAGGACTTACTTTACCAATAACCGGGTGGAAATCACATAGACATATGCATGCTACGTGGCTCGATTTCTACTCTAGAAGGCTTAACAAAGTGGAGCCACAAGGATGATTGGACTAGCTGTGGGCATGCGAACTAAGTAGGGTCCTCGTGACTCTGGCATCATCAAAGAGCTAACCCATGTCGCGGGCATGCGGATTGAGGTGGTAATCTCTTTGACATCAAGAAAGAAATTTCGGGATTGAGATGGGTAACTCGTACCGCAGGCGGATGGTCAGAGTGGTATCATCCTAGGTGATCTTATGCAGCCCAAGTCCGGCGACAGGTTGTGTGCTAGAGTATAGTGAAAATGCATAAGCATGCACAACAGCTTATAACAAACACTGCTTCTATATCAAAATTAAAACATCCAATTTCAACACCTCCTTGCAAGACAATGGTTAACAAACACTCCACCCCTTAGAACTCCCATTCTGCAAAAATATTTCACACCTTAAACGTCAGGGACATACTTGGATTCCTCGCTGCAAACCAAAAATATTTTTTTTAAAAAAAAAAGAGAAAATTCGGCCTAAGTCCACTAAGAGTTTACTCAAGTCCTAAGCTGGGTCGCCAAACTGTCGCAACCTATCCTTGGGTGCACTACCTAGGGGTTCGGCTAATGGATTGTTAAGTCTAGGCCTAACTCGGGCTCTTCCAAGCCCTTATCAATTCACGATTTAATGTTTAAGTTCTTAACATGCAAATTGTTTTAATTGGGAGTCGCTACTAATCTATTTTTTGGTAGGTGATTAGAAACACAAGTAAAGTATCGGGAGGATTACTTTACTCTATGTACCGAAGATTATGGACTTGGGGACTTGGTTACACTAGATTACTCTAATGCCCTTTCGGTGCCATTTTTCTTTTATTTAAAAAAACATTATAGACAGCTTGGATTGAATTTAAACCTATCTACTAACATGCGAGATGATTATGCGGGTGCGCGACCAATGATATAACACTCAATTATGCAAAGCAATAAATGAATTGCAAGATAGGGACTTACCTCAAAGCAACGAAAGCACCTGCAATATTAGTTAGAAAATTACATAGACAACTCTAATATGATGTCTAATGAACACACAAAGTTAGTCAAATCTTTTTTAGGGTTTTCTCTTATTTAACGAAAACTAAACTTTATGCAATGTATGCTACTAGTCTAACATTACATGCGACATACGATTTACTTAAATGTCCTAATTCTAACAACAATTAAATGCACTATCTCTAATATGGCATGTGAATGAACCTAGAAGTGAAATTTCTAATAACAAGAATTAATTGATATGCAACTACTACAATATGACATGCACGTGGTGTTTTTATATATTTTTTTAATTTAAATTCGGAATAAATAATTAGCCTAATTTAAACATGTAATAATTATATCTAAGAAAAGAATCTAATTTATTCTAAGAAAATAATCCAAATTTATCCTAAACATGCAATATATTATCTACTTAAATTTTACCTAATCTTTTTGTGTTTTTTTAATTTATGGAAAGACAATCAATTCAATTCAAACAAAAGATGGAAAAAATAGCAATGAACACGACACCCAATCAAAAGAAATATTATCCATATCCCTTCAAATTTAGAAAGGATAGATTGACGAATCATATCTCGGGCATGAGGATCGGAATGGCTAATCTTCCGCACAATCGCGAATCATATCTCAGGTGAGAAATCATATTGATGATTTTCCTTGTGATCGCAAGTCATATTTTGGGCATGAAATCGGACTATCGATCATATGGACATTGTGAAATTAGGAAATAATTCCTAATTTAAAGGCTATTCGAGAACTTATTGGATACAATAATATTACTGAAAGATTTGCATAAGATTGTAGTACTTCAAACAAGGAAGCAATATACTCAAAAGTCAAATTAGATGTGCTTTTTACCTAATTTGAATATTTACTTTCCAAGTTTGGACCGGCGGGTAGTGGCAGGTCGGACTGGCAATGGATCACGAGCAGCTTGTCTCAGTGGTGGTTCACAGATTCCCTGTGATGGCGGTAGACTCGCGGTGGGACCCTAGAGAAGTCCAATGGTGTGTAATCTCAATGGAGAATTCATCCAGCAAGTTTGTAGGCTTGTCACTGCACCAAAAAAGGCAAACCAATGCCCAAAAAGCTACATAAAAAATGAAGGGATAAGTGCACTAAAAGTCCTAAAACTTATTACAAAAGTGCAATTGAGTCCTAAAACTTTCATAATATACAATTAAGTCCTAAAACTTGTTAAGAAAGTGCACTCGAGTCCTAAAACTTGTCACGAAAGTGCATATAAGTCCTAAAACTTTCTAAAAGTACAATCAATAGAAGGATTTGATTGAATCAATTTGACAAGTTTTAGGACTTGTTTGCACTTTAGTGACAAGTTTTAGGACTTATTTGCACTTTTTGAAAGTTTTAGGACTCAAGTGTACTTTTCTAACAAGTTTTAGTACTTAATTGCATATTATGAAAGTTTTAGGACTCAATTGCACTTTCATGGCAAGTTTTAGGACTTTTGTTTTTGGTAAGGGTAAGGAATAAAGTTTTAGGACTTTGAATGCACTTATCCCAAAAATCAAACATAGAACATCGTTGACTAAATTTAAGGCACCAAGCAGTAGTGTTGGTGAGGCTAGTGTTCTCCCAAAATCTGCTAGTCCCATCTAGAAAGCTTACAAAAGACTTGGCAAGGATCGTTGGACGAAATAAGGATTAGCCATAACCAAGCAGAAATTCGTTGGGCTTAGCTGGAACTCGGACAAGGAAGACTTGCGATAAAAACTCAAACAAGAGCCATGGCTTGATCGATGGAGGTCCCAAGCACGTTGGGAAATTGGTGGATGTTGCTCCTCCGCTGGAAAGGACGCTGGAGATCAGTAGCGGCAGCAAGAGTGGGGGGAACCATGGTAGCTCTGGAGGCGGTAGCAGCGAGAATGGCTCGCCAGGGACAATAGTGGCGACAAGGTAGTGGGCATCAGGCAATGCGGAGGCAGCGGCGAGGCATAGTGAATGCAGCAGAGGGGCGGTATGGCGGAACGGCTGCACACGTACGCAGCCGACTCTATCTCTCAATCTCACTTGTGCTTTTTTTTTTTCCGTGTGTTGTCTATCCAAAAGAGAGACCCCCTGTTTCTTGTCTGTAAGAGGTCCTTTTATAGGTGAGAATGCCTAGGCCTTTTTTAGAAAGAGACCCTCTCAAGAATATTTAAAACATATTATGCTTTTAAAACAATATTTGCTATTTGAGATATGACTTACTACGATGTCGTATCTCATGATATTGGAAAAATGGTCCACTCAAAATAAGGAAAATTCAAAATAAGGACTCGAAGTGCTCTTATTTTTTCAAATAAGGGCCTGAAGTAGACTTTGTGTCAAACAATGGCTTGAAGTGACTATAATAGTTTCAAATAATGGCCTCACCATATCGGCTTGCCAGTCGATCAAATTTTCAGATCGACCAAGGGCATTTTTGTACAAATATCATTTTATTATAAATTTTATTTAGATTAGATTAAAAATTATTAAAAAAAAAAGAAATAGACAAACTGGGGACTGGCCAGCTAGCCCTCCTCGCCTATGGTCGCCCCCCATCGCCGGTGGGGCAACGGCGATGACTTGTTGCTCTCACCCAGGTTTGCAAAAGGCAGTAACCTTCACCTAGATCTGGGAGAGGGTAGCTGCCCTCTTCTGGCTCTGGTGGCCCTCGCCTTTGGCCGGCAAGGGTCACCGGTCATCTTTGAGATGCTAGCGACTATGTTAGCCATCGTCATCGCCCCACTGGCGATGGGGCGGCAGCCATAGGCAGGAGGGCTATCGCCAGCCCTCCCCCTTGTTTTTTTCCTTTTTCTATTAAACTTTTTTTTTCATTTTTTAGTTTGTTTTTTATGAAAAAAATAGAAAAGGTTAAAAAAGGAAAAAGGACAAAAATTAAAAGACGAAAATGCCCTTGACTCTAGTGAGATCAAACCCCTTTTTTAGAATTGGATAGTCACTTCAGACCCTTATTTGAGACAAAGTTCACTTTAGACCTTTATTTAAGAAAATAAGAGCATTTCTTGTTCTTATTTGACACGTGATTCACTTCATCCTCTTATTTGAGAAAATAAGAGCACTTCGGATCCTTATTTGAAATTTTTCCCTAAAAATATTCTTGTTATTACTTATATTCTCCAAAAAGGTGGAGCATGCTCTTTTGCTGAGTTTCATTGTGGCCTACACTATATCCGTTCACAATCTGAGATATGAAATATTATGGCATCATAATCTCGTGACATTGGATGACAGTGTCGCACCTAATAAATTTCGTAAATAATTATCGGACACGTGATGTATATGTCAGACATCTAAAATAAAACTTTCGTTTAATATATGCTTTAGTTTTTGGTGGAATCTTTCAAGATAGGACTATTGAGCATACTATACGGTTTAGATTGTCATGTGAATTAAAAAGTACACTGTAAAGCTTATGATGCCCATCTGTTGCCTTCTTGGCTGCTTGACCTGCCTGCTTTGGGTTCCATTAGTTAATGTATAACTACCAGACTTTGTATTTATTCTATAAAGTCTTATTTGCCTAGCAAACAAAGAAAAGTAGACAATATTCGAGAAAAAGACCAAAAATCCTAATATATACTTACGACTGTATAAGGTAAATTCTACACTCCATGGTCCAAAAAGTGTCGAATGCAATCACCAAACCTGTCTTAGTCATGCTGGCTTTTTTCATACGAGTAGTTCATGAAAATGTTTTAGATGGTGTGTAAACACAGATATATTTATTCGAATCAATCATTCGATGTTAGGTGACCTAAATCTTTTATGTTGTCTTTCAATATTAACAACGCGGCGTTTATGGAGTTCACAGAAATGGTTCTCACAAAGTCGTCCATGGCCCTCATAACCCCTTATCATTATCACCACTTTCTGTCACAGCTTCCCTCATTTTTGTGCCATCACCTCATTGGCCTTCTTCTGCATCTCCCCATCAATTGATTGCCCAGGACTTGGAATCCTAATGTCTCGTGATTGCAACATGAAAATGATGACTTATTGTGATACAAATTATGTGACTTGCCCAATGACTAGAAGATCTATCACTGATTTTCGCATTAAATTGTGAAGATCCCTAATCTTGTGGAAGACAAAGAAACAATCAATTGTATCTTTACCATCAGCTGAATCAAAATATCGGGCTATGTCAAAAACCATTTGTGAGATAGTTTGGATATGAGGTTTTCTATCGTATCTTGGGGTACAAATTCATAGAGCAAGTGAATTATTTTGTGACAATGATGCAGCACTCAAAATAGAAGCAACCCCAGTTTTCATGAAAGGACAAAGCACAAAGAAATTGATTGTCATTTCACTCGAGAAAAGATTCAAGAAGGGATTATTACAACTCGAGGAATTGGAACTGCAGAGTAACCTCTGGACATTTTCACTAAGCCTTTAATGCTAGAGACAACATGCATATCTTCTAAGAAAGCTGGACGCCTTTAACATATATAAGCTTCAAGCTTGAGGGGGAGTGTTGGAGAAAGATCTGATCTGTTTCTTGATCCCGATTCTAATCACGAAAATCAAGAATTAATTGATACAATCAATCAGGATAAAATAGGAAATTGTGTGATGTTTATTCTTTCTTTGATCCTTTTTGGTACTATAAATATTGGCATTTACACCTTACCCAAAAAAAAATATTGGCATTTACATATGCAGAAAATACAATACAACGGTACAATTTTCAATACTCCTTCCTTTACATTTTCTGTCAAATATTATAAGCTAGTATCCATAGAGTGAGCAAGAGCTCATAAAAAGGTGTAATAATTATACAAAGCTATTGACACCCAAAATTACCCTTGGTGGGAGTGGGTCGATTGCAAGTCACAATGGACGAGAAACACAGTCCACATAGCATGAATTCAGAGAAAGGCCATGAGTCAGGCCTAGAAGCATCGGAAAGATTTGGAGCAGTTATCGACAAGGCACGTCATAGAAGTGTCAACAGATTGACAAGTCCAAAATCACGAGCCTTGCACATGACGTCAACAAATCCAAGATCACGAGCCTTGCATAAGACGTCAATAAGTTCAAGATCATGAGCTTTCCATATGATGTCGATGAGTTAAGCACGAGGTGTTACATGGTAAAGAAATTCATTTTCACGTGTCGAAAGGTAAAAACATGACCGTGGGCGTGAAGATCAAGGAAGCTAACTAGTGAAATATGGGAAACAACAGGAAATAAGGAGACACGTGAAAGAAAATTAGCTATTACGTGATGCCCAAGGGGTGTAAGCAACATCGACAAGTCATGAAGCAGTTAGAGTGCAAAATGTAAGAAAGTAGAAAACACCTTTTAAGGAAAAGTAGCCAATCAACAGTTATCAGACTGCTCTATAAATACTCAAGGATTTCCGATGTAGAAAAGATCTCCACAAAACACAACATATCTTTACTTTTAGCATATTAGGATTAGTCGTAGTTACAGCTTTTAGATTCCACGTCGTAGATTCGATTTCGGCGAGAGTCTTTATCAGGTTCAACATTGTTGATTAAATTCCAGTGTTGTGCCACCAGTTCAGCATTGTTGATTAAATTCCGGCGTTGTACTTGTAATATAGCTATTGATTAAATTTCATCCATATTCTCTCAGGTCATGTCATTGATTAGATTCTGGCATATTTGGAAGTGTAATGTTATGTACTGGTTGTATTGTTGATTGAATTCCAACATAGCTTGGTCTTGGCATTTGCAAGTTGTCATCCTATTGTTAGTATTATCGAGTTGGGTTTATTATCGAGTTAAGTTGTAAGGCACAAGTTGAGTTTAATAGATGCATTTGACATTCTTTGTCCAAGCTTGATTCAAGACTCTGGTCTCCTCTAATAAAATCCAAAACGCAGCGTTCGGTGAAAGATTTTCGACGGATAAAATTGGCGAAACATCTTTTTGGCACGTTCGTTGGGACCCCTATTGAGTTAAGTGGAGAGAGTGCTATGCCACGCACCCGATGTCACACCAACTCGGATAATGCTACTGACAAGCAAGTTGCATCGATGGCGGAAGATGATACCTGTGCCGAGACATCATCCGCTCAACTTTTTCATAACGGGATTGCTAATCAATCTTGAGAGGAGGTCATATATATGTTGAGGCAGCGCATTGAAGATAGAAGGCAAATTGAGCTCACACCAATTGGACTTTCTACTATGAGGCGGACTATTGAGGAAACTCAGAATGAGTTCACTGATTATGTGGTAAGGCATATGATTGAGGTGGTTAGACCTTTCATCATCAACACTTATCATGAATGTACTCAAGGTCAATTTAGAGGGTCCATTGCGCCGACCCAATCGAGAATAGGATCTCTATCAATATTGGGAGGTCCTACAATACAATTTGGGACGATGACCCAAGGCACATTGACGATCCCGCCCATTCGAATATTACTAAGGGGAGAAACCTTGCTAGTAGCACCTAGTGAGGGGTTTCCTCAGGCTAACGTAGGCCCAAATGGAGGGGTTGCTTGACAGACGATGATCGATGAGAACTTCCAGGGGGGACATCAAGTTACTTAGGTGCATGGTCCTCTTATGATCCAGGAAAATCCTCCACCTGTAATCTTGGATGTTAAGCATCCTGTAATACCTTTGCCTAAGGGGCAAGAACAGCTCCAACAAATAAACAATCAACCACAACGTCATGCACCTCAGCCTGTAATGCCTAACGTAAATCAATATTTTCCACCTACTATGGGTCCAAATGTTCAAGTTCAGCTACCATTGCCAACACAATTAAACCCACCAGTTAATCCCCCTATGATTGCTCATAACGTACCACAGATCATGCAGCCACACCTCAACAATAGCCACAGTTACCACAACAGCCATTTTACCAATTACCTAACCAAAATCTAAACCACCCATTACCACCTAATTATGTTGTAGCTCCTGTGCCCGTCGTGGGTCAAGTAAGAATTCAGTTGGTAATGGATCCTGTAATAAGGGGATATGGTCAAGACATGGGATGCTTCTCGAATGTCTATAGAAAATCATATCCTGACTGGATGGATACTATACCATATTCAAGAGGTTTTAAAATGCTAGAGTTTACATTGTTCATTGGAGAGGAAGATCAGTCCACTTTTGAGCATGTTAATCATTTTTTGGCACAATGGGGCGATGCGGCTCATGCTGATTATTGGAAATTGAGATTATTTCCCTTATCTTTGTTGAAAACTGCATTTACCTAGTATACTGCTTTACTTGCAAATTCGGTTACATCATGGGAATAGATGGAAAGATTATTTCATTGTCAATTTCAAAGAGTTATGTTGGATTTGTCGGTAGCTAATCTCTTGACTATGAAAAAGTTAGCCAATGAATTTGTTGATCAGTTCATTTCCAAATTTAAAAGGGCAGGGAATAAATGTCTAGTCCATTTACCTGAGAAGACTTGTGCAGACCTCACTTTTAACAGACTAAAGTTTGAAATCTAAGAAAAGATGGTTGGACAATCTTATTCAGGTATGTTTCAGTTATCAACCATAGCTACTAAGCACAAAAGTCTCCTTTAGGAAAAAGACAAAAGGTGTGGTCGATGAATTGAAGTTCGTTGGGCTGATGCTATCAAGAGTGAGGATGAAACTGAATCAGCAGATATAGCAGATATGGCTCTCGCTAAAATGGTCATTGACAAGCCATATATCTACCAAGCATTAAAGCCGGCAAGAGTTAAAGAGAAATCCAATCTCATGACCAAGGCTAAGGAACCCATTTTTTATTCTTTCGATATTAATAAGACGAAAGAAATATTTGACTTGTTGTTAGCTGATGGATAGATTAGACTCACAGAGGATCAAATTTTACCCACCAAAGAGGAATTGGCGGGAAAAAAAGTATTGTAAATGGCATCATTCATGGAGCCATGTCACCAACGACTGTCTGTTATTTAAAAGAAATGTCTAGGAAGCATTCAAGCAGGGGAAGATAAAGTTCATGGAGGATAAAAGTAAATCCCTAATGGAAGTTGATATCGATCCGTTTCTTGTAATGACAGGGATGGTGTCATTGAAGACGAAGATAAGGGGGCATCAGCAAATATCGTTTTTGCGAAAGGTGTAAACGGTTGTTCGAATGGGACAAACATTATTCCAATAGTCAAAGATGACTGCCCAATGAAGTTCTCGACTAATTCTGCGATTTGGCTCTCATTGACTCATACATTGAACAAAATCCTTATAAAAGTGTCAATTGTCATAGGAGCCACCGAGACCACAATAAGGCCATTAAATCATTCAAGCAGAGGTACAAAGAAGGTGATCTGACCATTGATACTTTGGGAGAACCTAATGATAAATTTGATTACTATGTTAGTTATGCTCTACCACCTTCGTATGATGGGAAGATTGAGCCAAGTGGATGAGGCCCTAATTTCTCTGATCGAGGAGATCTCCACACTGACCCACATCCACCACGTTGACAAACTTTGAAAGTACCAAGAGACTCACTTGTGGATCAATGGTACGAGGCCCACAGAACTCAAAATCGTAGTTCAAATCTGACACGAACTCAAAAAAGGAGAATGCAAAGGAAAAAAAAAGAGTATCAACTACAACAAGTGAGTCGAGTTCACATCAAGCAAGTTAAGCCGACCCTAATCATAGTACGAGAGGTCAAGCCAAAGTTCCCCAAGCGTAGAAATTTAGTCTGGAAAAGAAAACTAGAAAACCAAGCATCGACATCTGGTCGACCTCATCAATTTTCACCAAAGCAAGATGTTAAGCTTGCCCAAAGTGAACCGCAACAGTTGTTGAGGTCAATCTCATCACTAAGTTCTTGCATGGTTCAAGTATACCTTCCATCGAACCTCCGGGTTATAACGGTGGAGCCAGGTCATCTTACAAAGGTCACAATGGATGAGAAAGAAAGAGAAGAATTTTGCTTTGATATAGAGGAAGTGGTTGAATTTGAGAAACCTCCACCCAAGGGTTCAAACCACTTAAGAGCTTTGAATATCAATGCAAAGGTTAATGGTCGACTTGTGTCTCGAGAATTAGTGGACAGGGGATCCACACTGAATCTCGTCCCATATCATTTCTACAAGAAACTGGGAAGGCGCGATGAGGAGATTATCCCATCGAACATCCAATTGTCTGACTTTACTAGAGAAGTCTCAAGGGTTAAAGAAATTTTCATCGCTGACTTAACTGTTGGCACCAAAACTTCCAAGATGTCTGTTTGTGTGGTTGATGCATATATATTACAATTTACTATTGGGCTGAGATTGGATCCATAGTAATCAGTGCGTATCGTCGACTCTCCATCAGATGATAGCATTTTGGAATGGGGATAAGGTAGAATACATTAAAGCAAACACCAAGTCGCAAACAACCTATGCACATGCATCTCCAACTCATCAATTGGTACCAGAAGATAATATATCCATCAGTAAACTGCCTCTCGTTGACCCTAATAGTATTGCATTATGCCGTTTCGACAAAGGGATCGTTAAGTGGGTCCCGAAGAGTCAACTGGTGGGGCAATTAAATAAGGTTGTGTATGGAGAACCTTACGTTGTCAAAAGACCTCATTGAGAGGTACTCGGCCTATCGGTCCGAGCTTGCAGAGCAATCCACAATAGCAGTTGATGGAATCCTTGAATTTGAAGAATCACCCATAAAAGAGATTGAAAAGTCGATTGAAGCTCAAGACCCATTACAAGAAGTGAACCTTGGGCTAAGCAATGAACGTCGACCTACTTACATAAGTTCATTGATCGATAATGACTTCAAAGCCCAGTTGGTAAGACTCTTGAAGAAGTATAGGGATTGTTTTGTCTGGGACTATAGAGAAATGCCATGATTAAGTAAAAAAATTGTCAAACATTGACTACCATAAAAAAGGGGTTCGGACCTCATAAACAGCCGCCCAGACGATTTGCCCCGGAGGTTACCCTTAAAATAAAAGAAGAAATGGAGCAATTGCTAGCGGCTAGATTTATTAGGACGGCGTGGTATGTTGAATGGTTATCTAATATAGTTCTAGTAAAGAAAAAGAATGGAAAGTTACGTGTCTATATCGACTTCTTAGATTTAAATGCAGCCACACCAAAGGATGAGTACCAGATGCCAATCACAAATATATTAAGTTGATTCGGCTTATGGGAACGAAATCATGTGATTAATGGATGGTCATTCAAGCTACTATCAAATATTCATCGCTAAAGAGGATGTCCATAAAACTGCATTCAGGTGCCCTGGGGCTATTGGCACTTTTGAGTGGCTAGTCATGCCATTTGGATTAAAGAATGTAGGGGCAACTTACTAGAGAGTCATGAACTTTATCTTTCATGACATGATTGAGGACTTTATGGAAGTCTACATCAATGATATTATTGTCAAATTGAACCAGATATGTCATTTAAATTATTTGGAACAAGCTTTTATTAGGATGCAGAAATTTGACTTGAAAATGAATCCGTTGAAATGTGCTTTTGGAATAAGGGCTAGTAACTTCTTAGGGTTCTTGGTTAATCAAAGGTGAATCGAAATTGATAAGAATAAATTTAAGGCCATTTTAGAATTGCCGCCCCCTATAACTAAAAAGCAACTTCATATGATTTTAGGAAAGATAAATTTCTTGTGTCGAATCGTCGCTAACCTGTTAGGAAAGATTGAGGTGCTTTCCCTATTATTAAAGTTGAAGAATTAAGAAGAGTTCGTATGGGAAGAGAAACACCAACATGCTTTTGATCAAGTCAAGCGGTACTTGGTTAATCCACCGGTATTGATGCCGCCAAGAGTGGGTCAACCCTTGAAATTGTACCTGGCCGCTATTGATACTACCATCAGATGTATGCTGGCGTAGGAGAATAATGAAGGTAAAGAGCAAGCAATGTATTATTTGAGTCGGATGTTGAATAATCCTAAAACAAGATACACTGCAATTGAGAAGCTATGCTTGTCGTTATATTATGCATGTACAAAATTACTTCATTATATGCTGCCGACTACGGTACATGTGATATGTAAAACAGACGTGATTAAGTACATGTTGACTCGGCCTATTGTTAAAGGCCGAATTGCCAAATGGGCATTTGCTTTGACTGAAATAAATTTGGTCTATGTTCCGCTTAAAGCAATAAAAGGACAAGCCATAGCAGATTTCATTACGGAGTATCCTGAGCATGAGATGAAAATAGTGAGGGATGCGTTCACGTGGTCCCATGGCAGCTTTACTTTGATGGATCCAATACCCCTGGGTCTGCTGGGGCTAGGATCATGATAATATCCCCTCGTGGACAGAAAACGAAACTTATGTTCAAGATGAATTTCGAGTGCTCCAATAATCAAGCTAAATATGAGGCCTTAATTGTTGGCCTAAACATCTTGGCCAACATGAAAATACATTTTGTCAAAGTCATAAGGGATTCTTAATTGGTGATAAGGCAATTGTCTGGAGAATACCAGTGTCTTAATGAGAATATTATATCCTATTGTTCACTGGCCAAAGAGCTCCTAGACCACTTTGACAACTTTGAGCTAGTCCATATTAAAAGAAAAGATAACACGGAGGCTAATGACTTAGCATAAATGGCTTTCGATTACAAAATATCAAAAGAGCTAGCTGACCGTATTATTACTCAGACCAAGGTTCTACCATCAATGAACAACAGAATCATGTTTACCCAATCAACAGAAACCCTTGTTGACAACGCGACTCTCGACGAAGTAGTAACTCAAGATTGGAGAACTCCATTTATAGAGTATCTCAATAATCTAGTTTCTAGTGATAAAAATTTCAAAAGAAAAGCCTTTAATTATCTGATGATTGGAGAGGAGTTATATCGCAAGACTATGGACGGTTTACTGCTTAAATGTTTGGGATAGCAAGAGTCTGTGATAGCAATGGCCGAAGTTCGTGAAGGCATATGTAGAGCTCATCAATCAGGCATAAAAATGAAGTGGTTACTCCGTCGACATGGTTACTTCTGGCCAACTATGACTCAAGACTGTATAAGTTATGCTAAGGGATGTGAAGCTTGTCAAAGGCATGGTCCCATTTAGCATGTTCTTGGGGCTGTAATGAAACCTATCATAAAACCTTGGCCATTTAGAGGCTGGGCGATGAATATAATAGGAAAAATTTACCCCCCTTCGTCGAGGAAACATAGCTTCATTTTGGTTGCCACCGACTGTTTTACCAAATGGGTTAAAGCGGCCTCGTACAAGAATATAACACAAAAGACAGTAAAGAAGTTCATCGATGAGCATATTATCTATCAATCTGACATCCTAGAATCTATAACTACGTACCAAGGCATGGTATTTACTGGACAAGAGGTGATTAGTTTTGCCAAGGCTAGAGGCATTAAGATGATTCATTCAACTTCTTATTATGCCCAAGCCAATAGTCATGCTGAAGCCTCCAATAAAGCCATCATTGCGCTGATTAAACGACACTTGGAGGATAATCCCAGAGAATGGGATGTGTTGTTGCTGATTGTATTATGTGCTTATAGAACATCTAAAAAGACTGCTACAGGAACTAGCCCATATATGCTCACTTATGGATAAAAGGCAATTCTCTTGTTGAAGTTACAGTTCAATCCCTACGAGTCAGACTCCAAAACAACTTGGCCAAGGAGGAATATGACGAGTTAATGTATGCCAATGTTGATGAATTGGGAGAAAACAGAGCAATTGCCTTGGAAAAGTTGATCCTCCATAAAGATAGAGTCGCCAAAGCATATAACAAACCAATATAAAGGAAAGAATAAAGTGGGCAAACACAGAGGAAGAAAGATAGAGACTTACCATTAGTAGGATTTTCAGCAGCATCGATACCCTCTGCATCAGAATCCTCTTCTGTTTCTAAGTTAAAGAATGGAAAGTTAGGAAATGCACCAGACTGAAACAGAAAAGGAACATAAAGTGGTGGGTACCCATACCTTGGGTAATCGGCTTTTTAGAGCCATTCCGCTTCACACGATCAATCACGGATTGAAGGGCCTCTTCGTATGCACTTTCAAATGCAAAAGAATACCACCAAGTTTGCCATTCAGCAAGGTGTCCTAGACGGGCTTTGAAACCATTAGGGAGGTCTGCACAGTAACGAGTACGCATTGTGTTGGCAACTTCAATACAACAGAGCAGTGGACTTCGATTCTTGCGGGAGTACTCTTTCTTCTTGGTTCCTTTTGAGAAGCCCACTGGATAAGAAATTGGCATGGGAATTACTTGCCAGAGTCCAAACTACCCGGCACAATATTGTGGAGAATATACCTCAAACCCAGGATAGAATCGACCCTTTAATGAAGTCCATATGGGAAGATCTACTACAGATAAGGCACAAATCCAGAAAGGCCTATAGAAGTTGAATCGAGCTGGATCAAATAAATAATCAAATTCTCCATAGCCATATTTAAAGAAAATAACTTGGTCGTGATTCAATTCAAGAAAGGCTTGAAGATAGAAGATAAAAAGTGGCGCTTGAGAAGCAATATGTCGAGGGGCATGGCTCAGCAATCGATAGCCCAGAGGTAAAGGTAAAGGTCTTCTATACCCTTGTAGAGACAGATAGGGTAGATGACGATAACCTCTACTAAAAAGGGAAGGGAAATACATAGCCATCCATGCCTGGAGTATCCAAAAAGTGCCCAAGATGGTTCCAGAATCCCCAAACTTCATCGCTTGAGATGTGTAAGTAAAGCCTATGTACAAAATTACGAGAACAAGAGGGGCCAATGCAAGGCGCTTTTCTGTGGCTAAGGCTACAGCAATTTGAAGATAGTCTTTGCAAACTTTAAGGGCAGGACTAAAGAACACAT
Source organism: Syzygium aqueum (assembly GCA_031216185.1). Lineage (NCBI taxonomy): Eukaryota > Viridiplantae > Streptophyta > Magnoliopsida > Myrtales > Myrtaceae > Syzygium > Syzygium aqueum. The sequence goes on from CM062238.1 coordinate 22,648,130, forward strand.
ATTTTGATAGCCAAAAAAGCAAGAAAAGAAGACGCTCGTCCTAGGTAAGAGGACCCGAAGTTCGGTAAAATCGAAATAAAAAATTGCTGTATGCCAGAACATCCTCATAAATGAAAGGAGTGGGCAGTATAGGCAAATCCTCGATAGCATGACCAACCAGTTCAAAACCCGCCATAGCAAATACATCGAGCATAATAATGGATATATGTCCCCAAGGGAAAAAGAAGTAATTGCTGGAAGAGGACCTAAAAGTGATGGCAGAGCCCGATAGCCCGCATTCCAGGTCATAAGATGTCATACTGATCTCGAAAGCGACGTTAATCCCAGCAACTATCCATAAAAGTAGAGTTTCTTGATCGGCCTTCACGCGAATAAACCATCTATGAAAATTCTCTTCGTAAGAAGGGAAACCTCGAAATCGAGAAGACCCGATGGACCATACATCCATGGTGGAAGAATGCTGCAGTGCCAAAGTCTCACTGTATTTATATGGGAAATGGAATTGGAGATTCACGAAAATACTAAGATGGTCCATGAAACTGGGCCCAGAGAAAAACAATTGGCTTCATCCTTGACAGCTTTCAATAAAATGAAAGAGCAATTATCAACGCGTGGGTCGTCTTTGAACTTGTCAAAAGCTACAATGTAGTCACCGGTAGAATATTCAAAATTTTTGGACGCCATGAAAAATGATGGATCGAGATCAAAAAAGGTTCAAGAAGGGATTTTTAGGGTTTTAAGAAGAAGATGCGGTGGTAAAACAAAGCTCTTGCAAAATACAAGATGAAGAAGACGATTTGAAATGACGCGACTGTTTGAAGAAAATACAAGGTGATATGTCCAAAGAAGATTGGATGAAAAATTTATATTGGTTGCTCGAAAGGACATCAAGGGACAGAAAGGCATGATCATTGCTTGGGGATTCGTACACGGGCAAGGTATATCTTTAAAAGAAAATTTAAATTTGTTCCTTTTAAAGGGAGGCATATGTTGACACCCAAAATTACCCCTAGTGGAAGTGGGCCGATTGCAAGTCACAAAGGACAAGAAACACAGCCCACATAGCATGAATATGGAGAAAGGCCGTGAGTCAGGCCTAGAAGCATTGTAAAGATTTGGAGCAGTTATGGATAGGACAAGTGATAAAAGTGTCGACAGGTTGAGAAGTCCAAAATCACAAGCCTTGCACATGACGTCGATAAATCCAAGATCACAAGCCTTGCATGAGACGTCAATAAGTTCAAGATCACGAGCTTTCCATGTGATGTCGATGAGTTAAGCACGAGGTGTTACATGGTAAAGAAATTCATTTCCACGTGTCGAAAGATAAAGACATGACCGTGGGTGTGAAGATCAAGGAAGCTAAATAGTGAAACGCGGGAAACAACAAGAAATAAGTAGACAAGTGGAAGAAATTCAGTTATTACGTGATGCCCAAGGGGCATAAGTAGCATCGACAAGTCAGGAAGAAATTAGAGTACGAAATGTAAGGAAGTGGAAAACAACTTTCAAGGAGAAGTAGCCGATCGACAGTTATCAAACTACTCTATAAATACTCAAGTATTTCCAACGTAGAGAAGATCTCCGCACAACACAACACATCTTTTATTTATCTTTACTTTTAACACATTAGGAGTAGTCGTAGTCATAGCTTTTAGATTCCACGTCATAGATTCAATTCCGGTGAGAGTCTTTATCAGGTCTAGCATTATTGATTAAATTCCAGTGTTATGCCACCAGTTCAGCATTGTTGATTAAATTCCGACGTTGTGCTTGGCATATAGCTATTGATTTGATTCCATCCATATTCTCTCAGATCACATCATTGATTAGATTCTGACATATCTAGAAGTGCAATGTGCTGTACTGGTTGTGTCGTTGATTGGATTCCAACATAGCTTGGTCTTGGCATTTGCAAGTTTTCATCCTATTGTTAGAATTGTTGAGTTGGGTGTATTATCGAGTTAAGTTGTAAGGCACAAGTTGGGTTTAATAGACACATTTGACATTCTTTGTTCGAATTTGATTCAAGACCTTGGTCTGCTCTAATAAAATCCAAAACGCAGTGTTTGGTGAAAGATTTTCGACGGGATAAAACCGGCGAAACAAAAGCACACAAAGATTAAGAACTCAATGAAAAAGCATACTACATGATATGCATTATTGTAAAGCTTTGGGCTAATACTTTCTCTCTGAGCCCACACGCACCCGCACAATGCGATGCGATCAGCATGTGGGCTCATGAGGGATCTTGCACTTGCTGGGGAGCTCCATCGCAAGCTTTGGGTCGACCCCGATCGAGGGCAAGATCATCGAGTTCTTGTGCTGGCAGAAGCACTTCAGGTCTGCGTGCAAGAGCCCCGCGCAGCACACGCTCGTGGGCAGTGGTGGGTTCGGCGGCATCGCGACCGGCTTGCAGGACATCAACTGTGCATAGGTCAAGTTGCAAATGGTCTGCGCATCGGTGCAGCAATCGCAACCATCAATCCCAACAGTATTGCCGCCTTCTTGCCAGTTGCCTCCATCTTCTTGTTGTCTAAGTGATGACAGACACACTCGTAGTCTCTCTAATTCGAGGGTTATGCTTGCTTCTTGGCCACGAGAGAGGGAGGGATGTTTCATGTGCTTTATACAGAGAATCGATTAGGGATCATTTGGGGATTGCACGTGAATATATAGTCTCTAAGTCGGTCGCCACTTGCACTGTGGCGGCACTATGTGTACTTGTGGTTGCAAGAGTGGTCAATTTTCTTTGTTGATTTTCGTTGTCGAAAGGGGTTATTTCGTTTGGTACATACGTTGTTTGTCTAGTTTTTCGATCGCATGTGGGCCTGATATAAGGAGAACCGCCACATTTGGTGTTCCTTGGATTCTTGAACATTGATCGAACCGTCTTGTGACGGTGGAGATTCGTATTTAGTCGTCTTCCTTAGCTATCACGAGAGATTAAGACAAGGTAATGGTAAACATCGTGATTAGACATTGACGAACCCAGGTTTGGTTTTAGGAGACATGTACGTCCATTAAACCAAACATTTCTTTTTCTACATTCTAATTGCGGGAATTGCAGCGACACCCTCGTGTTTTGCTCAATATATTAGTCAAGATGTTTCGCTAGTTGTGTTTTTCTCTATCCTTGATTAGAAGATCTCCTGCAACTCATTTGATCGGTGGATTACAAACATCAGCATTATCTGCATATATAGTTAGGGTTTGCACTCGGATGGTGTTCATATAATAACTCGCCAATCAAATGCCTCAAATCAATTATATATGGAGGAAGATACAGCCTGTTTTAAACTCCCTGCCAATTCATTTTCGTCCTGTGACCCGCTTGGGATGGAAATATAGTCACCATTCCCACCTCATGCCCTACACCTTGTATGGCAAGGCACTATTGCCATCCCAAATCTCGATTGTAATTTTGAAGGCTATGTAGATTAACCAACTCCGGCTTTGTCATTAGGGATGATCGGTTTCTAGGTGAATCGATATCTACCTTAAAATCGAACAGAACAAGGTCAATTCCCAGTTTGTGGAATCGGAAACCGGCCCACCCAGCCTTAGAATCGGTAATTCTTTTTTTTTTTTTTTGCTTTCTTCTATTCCCTACATTTGGAACTCCAAAAGTTTCGTGTTGCCTTTTTGCTTGCATTTGGTGATGTTGCTTCCACCATTTACTAGAGCGATTGTAACCATGTTCCAATGAATTCAAATGGTTTCACCTTTCATTTTGTTCTTTTCTGCATCAATTTGCGTTTGTCCGTTCCATGCGCATCTTCTCGGTTAAAGAGTTACAACTGGCAATTTCCCAACATTAAAAGAAAAAAAAGGAGCATTATTTTTGGTTTTTCGTTATATAAATGTATACAAGCAGAAATCCGCACCTTCATTAGGACTCACCGCCTCTCTTGTATTGGCATCGTTGAAACTAAAGTGAAAGCCCCCCATTTTGAAGTTATCTCGGGGAGCTTATGTCACAATTGGAGGTGGCTTTCCAACTACGATTTCTCCCCTCGCGGCAGGATATGGCTCGGATAGGACCCTACATAAATTGAGCTGAGTCTTATCTCCTCCTCTAGCCAATTGATCCATGCCCAGCTCATCCTTTTAAGGCTGCATAAGCCGTGCCTCCTCACTATAGTATATGGTGAACACACCTTCATGCTCCGTCGTCCATTATGGTCTGATCTTATCCAGCTCTCCTCATGCGAATTACCATGGATTGTGGCTGGTGATTCTAATGCCATTAAAGACCCTCAGGACAGATTTGGTAGCACTACCCCGTGGATCCCAATCTTCGATGAATTTGCAGATTGCCTCAACCAGGCGGGCCTAGATGAACTTCGATATGTGGGCTGCAGGTTTACTTGGACTTACTACTCAGGCAACAATCGTAAGCTTCGAAAGATTGATCGGGTTCTCACAAATAACCTCTGGTTCCATCACTTTTCTTTCTCGGAAGCCTCTTTCCTAGCTCCAGGTAATTCTGACCACTCCCCCATGGTGGTCAAAATCCTCTCGCCCGTAAGTTCAAACAAACCTTTCAAATTTTTTAACTTTTGGACTTCTCACCCAAACTTTATGGATCTAGTTGCTCAAGCCTGGGACTCTTCGATTGTGGGCACCCCTATGTTCCAAATTTGTGCTAAACTCAGGCTGCTGAAAGCGAATCTAAAACAACTAAACAGAACCTCCTTTTCGGCTATATCTACTAGAACGGCTCAAGCTGGAGCTGACCTTTACGCTGTCCAAGAAGCTTTGGAACATCAACCTTCTGATCAAAGGCTACTTGACAATGAAGCGACACTCCTTAAATCTTTCTCTACGCTGAGACTCCAGGAAGAATCTTTTTACAGACAAAAATCCCGGATTAGATGGCTCAAGGAAGGAGATCAGAATACCAAATTCTTTCATCACTACGTCAACAAACGACGCTTGCAGAATCGTATCCTCTCTGTATCTACTGAGAAAGGTGTTCTCCTAACCGAACCATCAGCGGTCCACAACCACATTGTCTCCCATTTCCAAACACTTCTTAATGGTAGTTCTAACTTGGATCAACCATCAGCTCGGGAGATAGCTACCCTCATTCGCTGCGCTCTAGATGACAACCAAAGACTTTCCTTGGAGCAACCGGTGACAGATGATGAAATCAAGTCAACTCTCTTTTCACTGGCTAGCGGGAAAGCCCTTGGGCCAGATGGCTTTAATGTGGATTTCTTCAAAGCTACTTGGGAAATCATTGGGCCCTCTGTTCTCAACACTATAAGGGATTTCTTTGAGACTGGACTTCTGCTTAAACAGCTTAACACTACCATCCTCTCCCTAGTTCCGAAGGTCCCCAATGCTATGGCCATGACAGACTTTCGCCCTATTGCATGTTGCAACACCCTCTATAAGTGCATATCCAAAATTTTGGCCAGACGTATTGCACATGTTCTACCTTTTCTTATTAGTCCCTCCCAAACGGCTTTTGCCCATGGCCATAGGATAAGTGACAATATTATGATTGCTCAAGAATTGTTTGTGGACTTCCACCACGAGGCTTACCTCCCCAAATGTGCCATCAAAGTGGATTTTCAGAAAGCTTTTGACACAATGGACTGGAAGTGCATTGAAATGACACTTACGGCTTTCGATTTTCCTCCCTCCTTCATCAGGTTGATTATGGCTTGTGTTTCTACTAGCAAATTCTCGATCTCTATTAACGGAGAACTTCATGGGTTCTTTGCTAGTAGCCGCGGGATTAGGCAGAGAGACCCTATATCCCCTTATCTCTTCATTCTAGTTATGGAAGTTCTCTCCGGCATCCTTCAGACTAAAACTCATTCCCTGGACTTCCATTGGTTTTGGCGATGCAAGAAAACTCATCTTTCTCATCTCTTTTTTGCCGATGACGTGATGCTCTTCTCTAAAGCCCACTTGGGGTCCATTCAAATAATTAAGGATTCCCTCCAGCTTTTTTCTAGTTGGTCTGGCCTCCATCCTAACAGCAGGAAAAGCAATATATTCCTCTCAGGAGGGACGCCAGCTCTTCATAGCCAGCTACTTCAATGTCTTGACTTCCAACTTGGCACTCTTCCCTTCCGCTATCTTGGTGTGCCTGTTATCGCAACCAGAATGCGTAAGGAGGATTGCAAGATATTAGTTGATGCTATTATGGTACGGGCCCGCTCTTGATCCCAAAGATTCCTCTCATCCACTGGGAGATTGCAACTAATCAATTCTGTCCTCTACTTTATACAAGTGTATTGGGCCACCATCTTCTGCTTGCCGAAGTTAGTCCTGAACAAAATTGAGTCCATCTTGCGACAATTCTTATGGAAAGGACCTGACCTAGGCACAGGCGGTGCTAAAGTTGATTGGAATTCGATCTGTCTTCCCAAAAAAGAAGGCGGCCTTGGGATTAGGTGAATTGATGATTATAATAGAGCCTTGACTCTCAAGCACATATGGATTCTCTTTACAGATAAGGAGTCCATGTGGTGTAAATGGATTCATTCAACCTTCTTAAAAACAAACTTCTGGGTTGCTCCTAAACCAACCTTCTATTCCTAGACTTGGAAGAAGATTCTTGATTTGCGTGCACAAGCGCGCTCACTCTTCCGATGGAAAATAGGCAACGGACATTTGGTTTCTTTCTGGTTTGACTGGTGGCACAACCAAGGTCCTCTTTACCTTATCTTTAGTAATGCTGATATATACCAGTCACGGATCCCTAGAGATAGGACGGTACAAAAGTTCTATGATAGTAGATGGCAACCCTCCAATACACTTGACACTATTCTCAGTTGGACGGATTCTCAACCAAACTTTGAGGATAACACCTCTGATGAGCTTAGCTGGATGCCTTATCCTTCCAACACCTTCTCGGTGGCGACAGCATGGAATCACATTAGAAGGAAAGGGCGTTATGCCCCTTGGCACACGTTTATATGGGACCGCCACATCGCTCCCCGACATGCCTTTCTTCTGTGGTTAGTTTCTCTAAATCGCCTGCCTTCTCAGACCCTTCTCCTCCAAAACCACAGGATCGACACTGCACTTTGTGCCTACTGCAGCTCCAGACCTGATTCAGCCAACCATCTCTTTTTTGAGTGCCCTTCTACTAGCAGGCTGGCCTCCTTCTGGGCTACAAAGTGTAGCCTTCCATGGCAAAACCGGCCCTGGCAAGATCACATTCAATGGGCTATGAAAGTATGCAGTGGTCCCTCCTTTGCACAATGCCTTTCGCGGTTTTCCTTCGGTGCTCTAATCCATATCATCTGGACCGAGAGGAACAATGCTATCTTTAGGAACAAGTGCATCTACATTCCTGGCATGAAGAAGCATCTTATCAAAGTGGTCAAAGATAAAGCTATCTCAATGGGGGGTACATGATACTCCCAGAAATCGCTCTTTTCAAATGAAATGGAGTCTCCCCTCATCCATCTTTGATGCAAACCGACTTTCTTCTTAACCCGGGTTTTTCTTCTCTTCTCTTTGTTGGCCTTTTGGCTCTTGTATAGTTCCTGCCTCTCCCTTCTTGACCATGTTTGGACATCTTTATGTCCTTATGTGGTCAGGTTCTGGTTCAGGCTTAGGTTGTATATGGTGTTATGGAAAAGTAATACATTTTTTACCTTACCAAAAAAAAAAATGCATACATGATCAGGGTTGCAGCGCTGATTGATGATTGACTAGTCTTCCACTATAGTCGTTACACTATTACATGGCATCATATCAACATATGTTAAATAATAAAATAGTATATATGAATATACATAACAAATTTGTAGTCATTACTCTATCTCTGTTGAAGGTCATAAAGAAACGCAACCCAAGCATCTTTACTCTTTAAGAGAAAAAGAATTTTTAAAAATACATATCGGTCCTGTAAGGGAACTAGATTGGGAATAGACGAATCCAAATTTTTGGACCTGAGAAATCGCCCAGAACCAGACGGTTCAATTCGATTCCCGAGCGGAACTGGACTGATGTTCACCCCTATTCGCCATCCTTTCCATCACTCAATATTGGAAGTCGTATGGATGATTCTCTCATCTGGAAAATTCTTTTTTCTTTGGATCCAGATCTACATATACCAAGTCTATCATCACCGTTGAGCATATGAGTCCCACATAACCGACGGTCGTGATTTCTTTGAGTCCATGGACTCGAGTCTACGGAAGAGTTTGTCCTCTAATCTCACAAAGTAAAAAGATAAGAGATATACTCATTTTATGGAAAACGTAGTAGGCATAACGTATGTAAAAACTATTTGAAAAACAATGTTCTAGTGGGATCAATGGAAGTCGCATTGTTTTCTTTTTTTATATATGATTGACATTATTTGTTAGACTAAGCCTAAACAATAACTTCATATCATGACACTAATAATTGCAAAATCTCATTGAGCCATCCATGGCTTGGTAGTATGCAACTCTACAAAATGAGGGAAGTTGTCCAATCAATCTAAATCCATTGTACAGATATCAATCAATACTAAATTTTCCAGTGTTATTAATTTAGTCCTAAACCTTTTTGTGAAATTCCAATATAGTAATTTCAGCCAATTTTCATTGGAAATTCCTGATATCGTAGTGTGCCATTTAGAGTAGCTGGCAATAACTAGACTATCACATAAACTATTTTTGACAAAAATTGATCGAAAGGACTATATTGGAATTTTATGCAAAGGTTTATGACTAAATTGGAAAAAAAATGAAGAGTTTAAGACTGAATTGATATCCTTATAATAGATTCTTGATTGATTGGGTAATTTTATGGTACAAAATAATTATTGACTATAACCATTGAATCAAGCACTAAATAGATTTGATTCCCCATATTAGTAGATGCAGAGAATCACTTGCTTGGATAATCCTACCATAGTGGCTTACCAAACTTATGTATTTCTATATTTCTTTCGTCTATATGTATGGAGCTCACATTTTTTAACTTTCATAATCCTACCGTTGTCCGAGTGAGATTATAGTAGTAAGAAAACTAAGCTATAATCCAAATTGCCTTTAACGACTAAGGCTTTTATAACAAGTAGGACTATGTACCGGTAATGTTCGACACATGTCCACAATATTTGCTATTTGACGGAATTAAAATCAAAGTGTTACTTATTCAACTATTTGCTATTTGATTTATGATTTACTACGACGTCATAATCTCATGACACTTGAAAATTGTTCCGCTCAAAATATTCTTGTTATTGCATATATTCTCCTAAAAAGTGGATCCAGCTCTTTGTTGAGTTTCATTGTGGCCTACATTGTGTCCGTTCAGAATTTGAGATATGGAATATTATGGCATTGTAATATCATGAAATTGGAAAAAAAATGACAGTGTCGCACTTAACAAATTTCGTAAATAATTATCGGACATGTGATATATATGTCAGACATATAAAATAAATTTTTTGTTTAATATATCTTTTATTTTTCTAGTGGAATCTTTCAGGATAGGACTATTAAACATACTATAGAGTTTAGATTGTCATGTGAATTAAAAGTACAGTGTGAAGCCTGTGAGGCCCCTCTGTGGGCTGCTTGTCCTGCCTGCTTTGTGTTCCAACAGTTAATGTATAACTACTAGACTGTGTATATTCTATAAAGTCTTGTTTGCCTAGCAAACAAGACCAAACCTAATTTATTCATGAAGCAAAATCCCAAATCTTCCCTTCTATGGCAAAAGGTCATGACTCACTTGCTGCCATCGAATCACCTATGAGGATAGGTGGAATTAATCTGATTTTAAATATTGAAAATGGTAGGTTCCATGTAGATCCTACATGGGTTCCTCCAAATCTGACAGTGTAAATTGAATTTAGTATATATACTAGGTCTATGGGATACTTATGACTGTATTAGGTAAATTCTACACTCCATGGTCCAAAAAGTGTAAAATCCAATGACCAAACCTGTCTTAGTCATGCTGGCTTTTTTCTTATGAATAGTTCATGAAATTTTTTTTGATGGCGTGTAAACATGGATGTTCTATTTATTCGAGTCAATCATTCGAAGTTAAGTGACCGTCGGAGCTGAGAGCAGTGGAAGCAGCAACTATTGGTGAAGCCGGGCACCGAGAACTCCTCGGCATCGGTTGAACAGTGCGGAAAGTGATGTTCTTGGTCCTGACCCTATTGGCGACGTCCGTCGACCATCCGAAGAACACGCCGGTGATTATGCAAAGAGGTGGGCGGCCTTCTTTGGCGGTCATGTCAGAGTGCGAAGACTTCAACTCAAGTGCGTTTTAGATATTGGCGGTAATAGAGAATCATCCATTTGAACCCTGCAACTTCTGGGTGTACAAAACTCCATGTTCGTCTCATCTTGTCCTCCATCCTCTTCATTATATCCTCTATTATCTTCGCAGACGAAGCATCAATATTAATGAAATTAATTCTCGATTATACCATTCAGTTGGCGATGGAAAGATTCATTTCTTGGCCTATTTTATCAACCTGACTTACAACAAAAGGGATCATTTCAAGACATCCTAGCCCTCCAGGAAAATTTATTGGAAGGGGAAAATTACCAAAAAAGCCCTAAACATATTCCAATTGTGCTAATTCAATTCTAAATCTTTTTTTTAGTCATAAACTTTTTTTTGGGCAAAATTATCTGGGTGGATTTAATTGGCAAAATGTGAAAAAGTTTACGACTTAATTGGCACAATTAAAGATTTAGGACCGAATTGACAAAAGTGCAATAAGTTTAGAATTTTTTTGACAATTGTCCTTAATTTGAAGTATTAATCTCTTCAATTTGAGAAAATATTCAATGGTTAGAAACTGCACTGTGAGTAGCTAACATAGCATGTATATTTTTGTCGTGACCAACTCTCGTGATGCACTACCTAGGGGTTTGGCTAATGGATTATTAAGTCTAGACTAAACTCGGGCTTTCTCAAATCCTTATCAATTCATGACTTATGATTCAAGTTCTTAACATGCAAGTCATTTTTAATTTAGAGTTGCCACTAATCTATTTACAGTGGGTCAATTAGAAACTCAAATAAAGTATCGAGAGATATACTTTATTCTTACGAACTAGAGATTATAAGTATGGGGACTTGATTATGCTAAATTACTCTAATGCCATTTTGGCACCTTTTCTTTTCATGAAACTGTTTGAGCAGCCAGCTTGGATTTTATTACTTTCTAACATATAAGGTGATCATGTTAGTGCGCAAACCGCCAAATTAATATCTAACAATTAGAGCATTAAATAAGTTGCAAGGTAGGGAGAGATACTTATCTCAAAGAAATGTAAGTGTCTCTGTTATTAGTTAGAAAATCACATCATCAATCCTAATACGATTTTTAATTAATAAACAATTTCACTCAATATATTTTTTTTAGAGTTTTCTCTTTATTTATATGAAAACTAACCTATATGCAATGACATACAAAATAGACATGCAATTAAACAAATCTAGCATGTAAGCTATATGACATACGATTATATTACCTAATTCTAACGATGGGCATATGATGTGTTTTTGTATTTTTCATTAAAATTTGTAATTAAAAATACTTATTATCTAAACATACAATTTTTTAGCTAAAGAAAATTAATAGACTATTCTAGAGAAAATTTTTGGTATTTTTAAATAAAACTCTGAATAATTAAATAACCTAAATTAAACATGCAATCTATTTTAGAAAAGATAATTTAATCTATTCTAAAGTGATTATTTTTTGGTATTTTTTATAAAAATTCGAAATTAAAAACTTACATAAATGAACTATCAAGATGAGAATAATATATAAATTAAACTAGGAAATAAAATTATTCTAAACCCTAATTTAAAATTAAAATTATCTTATATTTCTAGCAAATCTAAATTATTCTATCCCATTGAAAGAAAATTATCTATTCTAAACATGCAACACTATCCCTAAAAATCAATTCAAATTCTACTTAATTTTTTTTTAAGATTTTCTTTTAGTGAAACAAATCAAACAAGTGATAAATATCACCTTTAAATCAATACTCGCAATTCATAAGATTTGTCTTATCTTGTTAAATTTAGAAACGATATAAACCAACGATCAGATCCAAGTAGTTATGAATATGGATGAAAGGTTTCTCGTTTGGATTTTGAAGATAAAATCAATCATTGTATCCAAATAGTTATGGATAGAATGAAAGATTCTCCGTGCTACCGAGTATCATATCGTATCTTATAGTCAGAGATCATATTATCGTCCAAGCATGTTGTTAAGTTAGGAAATTTTTTTAACTTGTGGTGATTTTTAAAATCTTGCGGATATCACACAAATGCCCAAAGGTAACAAAAATTCCATAGAATAAGCAACACCAATCAAATTAGGCAATAAAATATACGAATTGATATTGGATACAATTCTTACATAATTTGTGGATAATTTCCAAATTCAAACTTGACACGGATCGAGATTATGGATCACACGATCAGCCAACGGTGGTAGACCGGTGATAGTGCAGATTGCGACATTGTACGGGGGCTTGACAGTGGCGAGGACGACATGGTGCTTGTGGTGACTCGTGGTGATCGGCAAGGCTAGCCACAGCGTGGCTCAAGGTGGGGATGATCGGTATAATGATTCTCAATTGGAAACCTGTGAAACAGAACACGATAGGGGGTTGTTCGGGATGGAATAGAACAGTAGTGTCGATGGCGTTGGGCTCATGAAAGCCACGATGGCTCGCGGCTAGGATAACCAAGGAGAGAGAGCAGTAGGTCGCCAATGGCAACGTGAATCAATGAGGCAATAGCTAGTCTTGACGGGCCTCGAGCATCACCAAAGTAGGTCATGTCACCGAGGCAGCAGCACGTCGGGGCATAACATGGCGACAACAAGGACAATGGTGGTAGTAGCTAGGGGTGAATGGTTCTAGATTCCTTAAAGGTTCAATCTGATACCTGAAACCTACTTGTCGGAACCTAAAACCTATCCTGTCACAGGTTCTAGGATAGGTTATGGGGCTTAACAGGTTCTTTTTTTATTTATTTCATTTTTAGTTAAACAAAATGAAAATGAACGCAACAAAACTAAGTAAATTTGTCATTCACCAAAAAGAATACAAAACGACTAGTTTTTCTAGCATTATGGTTCAAATAAATACAATTAAAATGAAAAGTTATTACGTGAATCGATACTAGAGGTTAGTAGTTCCATGTTTTGTATACGCTCCACATGGAACCTACCAATGAGAATAGGTTCTGCATTTTTTGAAACCTAGAATCTACCCTATCACAAGTTCCAGGTCAGTTCCAGGGTCTATCCAGGTTCCATATGTATTATTAATTAGATAATTACAATGAATCATCACCTTTAATAACCACTACTTGTTGTTATGATCTACTAACTATAACTTATATTTAGATATACGAAGAATATAAAACATTAACAAGTCATAGAATGAAAGCTCAAATTAGTAGTTCTAGATTATACACTCATTATCTAACACTATGAAATACCACAAGATCATGCAAAGACATTGACCAAAAAAAGACACAAAAAAACTTGTTTAAGTTAAATGTTCTAAGTTCCAGGATCTACCTATCTAGAACTTGAAATCTACCCGTCGAAGTAGTTTCCCTAATTTTTAGAACTTTAAACCTACCCTACATACCTTGGAACCTGGAACCTATAGTTTCTCATCAATCAAGTTCTCGGGTTGTTGGTTCTACCCCAGAACCATGCTCACCCTTAGTAATAGCAGCTCGTTGAGGCGGTGCAGGGCAGAGCATCGAGGTCAACTTGGGGTAACAACTCGTTGGAGTGGTGTAGGGCGTAGTAAGACACGACGGCATGAGGAACCAATAGCTCACGTTGCAAGAGTAGGGTGGCGGAGGAAGCAGCAGTTTGCGTCACAGGAAAGCAAGGCAGCTGTTGACATCTCATTTTTAGCCGACACATCATAAAGATAAAAAATTTGAGATTAGGGTTTTTTTATCATGACATAACCCAATGCTCAACCAAAAAGAGCTATTTGGGTAAAATAACACTACAAGTGCCATAACTTGTGTATGGTGCTCACTTTGGTGCCATAAGTTTTTTTTGGATCATTTTAGTGCTAAAATTTTTGAAAAACAATCACTTAAGTGCTAAATTTTTTTTAAAACGATCACTTAAGTGCTAATTTTTTTAAAAAATGATCACTTAAGTGCCAACTCCGATGCTGTACATAATTTTTCGCCGGAAATCCAACGTAGCATTTTTTTTTATTAATTTCTGAAACTGACATGCCTCGTCAGAGGCTCGCCAGAGATTGACACTTAAGCGATTGTTTTTCAAAAATTTTAGCACTTAAATGATTGTTTTTAAAAAATTTTAGCACTTAAGTGATCATTTTTCAAAAATTTTAGCACTGAAGTGATCCAAAAAAAAACTTATGATACTTAAGTGATCATTTTTCGTTCGACTTAGCACCAAAGTGATTCGAAAAAAAGTTATGGCACCAAAGTGATCTCCGTACATAAGTTATGGCACTTATAGTGTCATTTTGCTGAGCTATTTGGCATTTGAATTAGCATTAGCCATTCATTTTCTAGCATTTTCATTTTAATTTCAAAAAATCAAAACATTGACTTTTGAGTTAACTTTTTGGTCAAACTTTGATCAAAAGTCAATCCAAAGTCAAGATTTAGTTTTTTGTATGAAAAACCCCAAAATAGTGTCAATTTCATTTTTTCACAATCAATTTTCAAAAAATTCAAAGTTTGACCCATTAATTGAAATTTTAGTATATAAGTACAAAAATGTTGACTTTTGGTCAACACTTTGTCTAAAAAAATTGAAAATATTCAAAACCACTAAATCAATTCTTTTTTACCTTAATTTCACTTTGGCATCATCAATTTTACAAAAATTGGTTTAGAATCAACCTTTCCCCAATTTGCGAAATTTGGTTCAAATCAACTAAAAATGAATTTTTTTTTCATTTCTGGTCATATTTTCAGATAGTTTCTTTCTCGATATTTGATTTAGAGGTCGTATTGCATTCAATTTTCAAATCAATTTTAGATTTCCAAGCCAATGGTTAAAACCCCCAATTTAAGCCCTAATTAGGGATTCTGATCGATTCTTCATGATTTGCATAATTAAGGCATGGATGAACCTAATTTCTTATATGAAACTCAAATCCAAAATCAATTTTGGAAGATTCACATGAATTTGAGTCAAATTGACCAATCTAGTGATCCAATGATTAAGAAATCCAAAAGTAATTGGTCCAATTTGTGCAATTCAATTTGACCCATTCTAGACTAACACCCAATTTGATGAATTGAAGTTCAATTTGGCCAATTAGACTTCAATTAAATTATTTAGTCTAGCTTGGCAATGCAATTTAACTCAAATTGAAAAGCAATTGTGCCAAAAAAGTTAAACTTGATCAATTTATGCTTGTATTTCAAATTTGTTCAATCCAATTCGATCAAATTCAATTCAATTGAGTCAATCAATCATGATAGGGATTAAATTGCCTGAAATTAGAACAAAATTGAGCCAAGAACCAAACCGGTTTAACCTGGTCAAACTTGAGTCAAACTGGTCCAACTTGTTCAACTCGATTTGATCGGAATTGAATCTACCTGATCGGGCCAGCCGTTTCCTAGCCAAAATTCTTATGGTCCATTTCGACCACCTCAAGCTTGGCTGGCCATCCATCCTTTTTGTGCCCAAAATTACTAAAATGCCCCTAGTGAAATTACAAAAATGCCGATATAATCATATTTTTATCAATTTTCTTAAGGGATAAGCAAATTTCGTTAGGGATTAAACAAACAATCACGGCCATACATTAAGAGTGCATCATAGCCATTTATTGTGCCATGTCATCTATCCTTTAGCTCTTAAGGAATATCCTTAACTATTAAGGAAGCAATTTGGTCCGTTTGATCAATTTAAGGGCTAGCATTCAAACTTGGAGGGATATATAAGCTTTTCCCTCCAAATGTCAAGGGGGGCTCATTTTTCAAATTTACTTTCTCTCACTAAACTCTCTCTCTCTCTCTCTCTCTCTCTCTCTCTCTCTCTCTCTCTCTCTCGGCTCTCTACTGTCCACACCGATCGATCTCTAGCAAACCATCGCACCTCCACCATCCCCCGGAGGCTCCTGGAGACCATGGTAGCCGGCCTCCATCGAAGAAGCGATCGGAACTTCCTAAACTTGTTTGATTTTGCTTCTTGTTCATTCTTCTTCCTCGAATTGTTAGCTTATGTTGATCTTATCACGTTGTGATGTAGATACTGAGAGCTATATTTGGCGCCATTCTGGAGCTCAACAGTGGCCAAAATAGCTCAATTGAGCTCAGCAACTTCATTCACACAAGGTAGGCACTCTTAAATCTTATTCTGTGAAATCATGTATCGAGGAACTTGCATGCTTCCAGTGCTGATTTGACCTCGAAAATGTTAGAATCTAGAAAAGTTTCACCTAGAGAATCAATCTATACTTCATGAGCTTTGATTTGACAGTCGTATGCATAAATTGGAATTCGTTTATTAGGTAAAAATAACTTCGTAAGTTAGGATCAGAATTTGGAATAATGACATTACATTATGTTCTGGTGATTTCCTGATTGACATTATTCTGTTCTACGATTTTTATAATTTTCTATGATCGCGGTTTGAAGAAACTTCCTTGATAAAAGTCGTAGAACACATCTAGATCTATCTAGTATAAAAATTTTAGAAAATTCCATGCTGATTTAGTATGTACAATTGATGCTAGAAGTCACGTCATCTAGTTTGTGATAATCAGTTTTAGACTGACCTTTGCATGTTCCACAATTTTTATAAATTTTTGTGGTCATTATTTGGAAATGTTTGTTATTTTTCACGCAGCTTGGATAACATTTGTTATTTTTCCTGCCTTTATTTTGAAATCCCTAATAGAACTGGGTCCAATCTATTATTCCTAGTTAAATGTTGATTTTCGAAAAAATTGGGCGGGAATTGTGAAAAACGATTTTCTTAACTTTTGATCCTCACAATCTAAGCTTTCTAAAGGCACGTGATTTGCATCATTTGGACATCATTAAGATGATTAATCCCAACTGAATAGAAAATGTCAGAATTTGATAATAATAACTAAATAAGTGATCCTTTTATGAGGCCTACTTCCCATTACTTGATTGATTGAGAAACAAAGCCCATGGGCCTAAGTGCAAACTTTATTCATTGTTGTGCATGTGGTTGCTAGATGTATGTCTAGGCCCGATGTGTGACATTCTGAATTATGATCCATTTTTGGGATTTATAAAATGGGTATTTCGTCAGTGCACTTATAATAAAATCTCGCCCGAAACTGATCATTCCTGGGTTATTCTTTTTTTTTTAAATTAAAGATTTCGCTAGATTTGGTTGTTATTTAGAGCCTAAATTTTGTTGTCGAATTTCTCAAAATTCTAGAACGAATTTAATTAGACAGTGTTGATATTATTGTGGCCAGTGTCAATATTGCCAAAAATAGTGGAAGAGTGAAATTTTGGACCAGGTGCGAATTTTGACTAGTAGACCTCCCTCTAGGTTTATTTTTTTTATTAGCGTAGTTGGGGATTTTTGTGGGCCGTTAAATCGTTTTCAGA
Organism: Syzygium aqueum; assembly: GCA_031216185.1. Lineage (NCBI taxonomy): Eukaryota > Viridiplantae > Streptophyta > Magnoliopsida > Myrtales > Myrtaceae > Syzygium > Syzygium aqueum. Next base: position 22,665,710 of record CM062238.1, read on the forward strand.
TTTGAACATAGGCCGTTGGATCGCACCCGATGACAAAAATTAACTTTTGTCCTCTCTCTCTCTCTCTCTCTCTCTCTCCCCTCTGCGCACCCCAACTGCCACGCATACCCTTTCTGCGCATACGTTTCCCCCCTTTACATGTGTCCTATCTGCCCATACCCCCACCCCATGCAAACCCCCCTCTCTCTCTCTCTTCCTTTTTTCTTTCTTTTCTTCTCTTATGTTCCTTCTTCTTCTTCGCTGGTTTCTCTTCTTCCACCCCTAATTGATGCTGCTTCCTGCTTATTGCTCGCAGCTCGAGCTCGCCGCGCCTGACCACCAACGCGCTGTTCGTCCTGCACCGCCACCGCATCGTTCATCCTACTCGCCGCTAGACCGTCGCCTAACCTAGCCACCACCACCCCTACTCCACCTAGTTGAGCTATACCGTCACCCATCGCCCCTGCATCTACCAACTCTCAACCACGTTAGCGGCTCGCCCAGTGCTACTCAACCGCTCGTCAGCTGGCCTTGCGTCGCCGAGTAGCTAGCCGTCGCGCTGTGCCACATCGACCACTGCCAGTTCACCCCCTTAACCTCCAGTTCTTCCTCTCTTGCCACCACCACCCAGCTTTCCTCCTCCTTCCCTCCGCACTGTTGTCATGCCAACTCGTTGGCATCAGCTCGTCATCACATCGCTGTTGTCCCTGCTGCCTGACGACGACATTATTGCCCCTCCCTGCTCTGGCTGAGATAGTTGTCGAGCTCGCAGCCGCGTCGCCGTTGCAGCTGCTTGCCGCCGTCGCCGTTGCCATCGCCACTCGCCTGCCACAGCCAGCTCGTCGGCCAGCCAACCCGAACTACCCAGCCACTTGCCCGTGGCTCAGGTCGCCGCCCCTGTCGGTGACGAGCTCGCCTAAGTCACTGCCCTGACCGTAGCCGAGCTTGCCCCATCGCCTGCCATGCCGTGCCCAAGTCGTCCCAGCCATGGGCTCGCTCGCCCGCTAGCTCGCTCGGCCATTTGCCCGCGCCTTGCTGATCGCCCAGCCGTGCCCAGCCACTGCCCTTGCCATGGTCGAGTGTCCCAGGCCGTGGCCGAGTCACCAGGGCCATGTGTTGAGCCATGGCCGAGCCCTGCACTTGTCGCACCTTCGCCCGCGCCGAGTCACCGCCGCTCCAACCAGGCCATTTCGATCCCTAGCCGATTTTTCCCGGGTCAAATCTAGGTAAGTGACTTCCTAATCCCTATTTAGTATAATAGATATTTTTAGACTTGTCTAGGGGCAATTAGAATTGGTTTAGTGACTAAGCTAGGGAATGGATTAGTTGGTTAGAATGTGATTAGTACATGGATTATGTGGTAGGCGGTAGATTAAAATGTGGTGATTGCATGGCTAATTATGGTAAGTTAAAGGACCGAATTATCGTGGCGTGTGTAGGTGAAATTAACGTTTGACTGGGCTGACTCAAGTGTTGGATTTATGGGCTGACCTGAGGCGTGTTGACGCAGGTCGTATGAATGTGTAAAATGTCCAGTGAGGGACGGAGTTCGGTTGGCCTGAGGCGTGTTAATGTGGGTAGTGTGAAAGGATTTGGGAGGTCGTAAAAAAGTTGCTCGGCCACACATGCGAATTAAGTGTGATTGAATTAATTGAATATGCATGGTTATGATGTTTGAGTGGTGATGTTATGTTTCTGGATTATTATTACATTATGGTGTTTAATTAATATGCAAAGTGGACGTGTGGTTTGAGTGAGGTAAGTATGATTTTGTGAATTCTGTACGTTATTGGTTAGATTGCATGTTAGACTTGTCTGGGTACGTATTGGCCTACGTGGGGTTTAGGGTGTTGCTTATTAAGACTCGTTCTCACGGTTTTTATATAACCATTTTCAGATCTGTGACTGTGATTGATTGGAGATGCCACTAGGGTATCTCGGGGATGGAGGACGGGTTAAGTTACCCCGTATTTTGGGTGCCCCATTTTTATAGAGGAGTTAAGCTTACAAACCACCGCCCTCTTTTGACAATTGTAGTTTGAAGTTAGTAGCCTGGGTTATTGTTGTGTATTTGTGAATGCTGCAAGTTATGTTGAGTATGTTATGTATTTGCTTGGGTTGTGCAAGTGTTATCCCTTTGTCATTTTTATTTATCTGGGTTGTTTTATTTCGCTGCCGCTTGTGTAGTTCGTTTGGGTCAGCGATGCGTCTTGGGACGTTGCGTTCAATACATCCATTGAAGGGGTGTTGCGAGCCCATTGGGGTTCGGGGCATGACATCCCGGTTGATTTGGTATCAGAGCAAGGTAAGCTCGATCCAAATTGATCGAAGCCTAGAGTGATAAAGAGCGATGACTTTGGGGTAGACTATTAGAGACGTGTGTGTCATGCATACCCCAAACTATTTGATTGTGATTGCTGAGTGAATTTATGCAATAATATGTGAGGTGCAGGTACGTCAAGACTTGAGGTAAGTGCACAAACTCTGTTAATTGTGATTGGGTGTTATTTGTGATTAGCTGCCCACTTAGTGAATTATTGTTGTGATTCACTATCTAGGGCTTTAGACTGGTATAGTTGGCCTAGGTTTTTAATTCCCGAGGGGAATTATAGCAGGTAGGTGAGTGGTGTGAAATCTGTGAGTTTGAGTAGTCGAGGTCAAGGTCATGTAGGTCTATAAGCTGAAGTTGCAGAGGATCCCAGTATGGATGAAATTCTGAGGGCATTTGAGGAAGTTGGAATTTTAATGGAAATGATGGGAATCAAGATCAAGAGCAAGTTAATGCAGTTAGATAGATGCAACAACTGGATAAGCAAATTTTGAAATTGAAACCTTCGAAGTTCGATGGGAAAAGTGACCCTGAGGCTGCATCACTTTAGATATAAGAGTTGGAAAAAGGCTTTGAGGTATTGAGGTGCTTTGGTCGAGGCTTTCAATGGGAAGTACTTTTCATATGGTGCGCGAGAATAGAAAAAGACAGTTTCTTCGGCTTCGCTAAAATCTAATGTCGGTCGATCAGCACGAGGTTGAGTTTGTAGGTTGTCTAAATATGCCCCAGGGATGGTCAAGGATCATGTAGATAGGACAAGGAAGTTTTGGGATGGATTAAAACCGGAACTCCGCAGTCAGTTAGTACTCTTGAGTCTTAAGGGATTACAATGAGTTGTATGAGAGGGCTCGATGGTTGAAATTGATATGAGTGAAAGGGGCGTTGCTTCTAGATCGCAGTACGCGTCGGTTAGGGACAATAGAAATTTAGGAAGAAGTCTATCACAAAGAATAAGAGACTTGTTCCTCTGGTAAGGAAGAACTTTGGAAAGTCGAACTACTACTCCAACGCCGTATGTCGATCTTGTGGAAAGAGGCATAAAAATGGCCATTGCCAAAGTAGAAGTGGAGCATGTTATAGATGTGGACAACAAGGTCACCAAGTGAGAAATTGCTGAATTGACAGGTTAGACCAATGATACAATCGCAGCAACCGCACGTAGGACATTAAGCGAGAGCTACCCCACAGATTAATTAGAATTGGCTAAGGACGTAAGGAAAAGTGTATGTTGTGGCTGAGCAGGAAGCGGAGGATATGCCTTGAAAGTCTAGATGCGTTACGAGATGATATTGGGTGCAATAGGAGATGATTTGAAGTTATCGCTTGAGTGGTCATGTAAGACTCATAATCAATTTTATGGTGAATAGGCACAATCGGTTTAAGGATTTATGGATTACTGATGATATTTTTGGATGGGTTTGGAAGGATGAGTGTTGCTTGGAAATTTCAGATTTTGTAAAGAACCGATGTGATTTATTTTTGGGAGACTGTTGGATTAAAATTGAATGGATTGAACCTTGTCTTTAAGCTATAAAAAGATAATTATTTTGTGGCTGACTAGTTGGTTGATGAACCAAGGCTACAGGATATAGATGAGGTGTGTAATCTTCATGATGTTTTTCCTCTGGAATTGTCGGAAATGCCACCTGAGAGGGAAGTGGAGTTTGTGGTTGAGTTAGCCTCAGGGACGGAACCGATCTCGAAAGCACCTTATAGGATGTCACTGCCAGAATTGAAAGAATTAAAGGTTCAAATGCAGGAGTCATTGGATAAGGGTTTTGCCTGAGTGCGTCTCCATGGAGAGCATTGGTTTTATTCATAAGGAAGAAGGATGGATCATTAAAGTTGTGCATTGACTAAAGATAGTTGAATCAGGTGGCCATTAAGAATAAGTATCCATTACTAAGGATAGATGACCTATTTGATCAGTTGTAAGGAGCATTGATATTTTCTAAGATTGACTTGAGGATGGGGTACCATCAATTGAGGATTAAGAAGGAGAATATACCAAAAACGGCATTCAGGACAAAATATGGACATTTTGAGTTTACAGTAATGCCGTTCGGATTGACTAATGCCCCTGCTGCCTTTATGGATTTGATGAATAGGGTATTCACAGAATTTCTGGATCAGTTTGTAAGCATGTTCATAGACGATATCCTAGTGTATTCGAAAAATTCTACCGAGCACGAATTACATTTGGAAAAAGTTCTACAGACCCTAAGGGAACACATACACGGTAAGTTCAGCAAGTGCGAACTTTGACTCCATCGAGTGGCATTCTTAGGACATGATATCTGGAGAAGGAATTGCAGTGGACTCGACAAAAATTGAGGCCGTCATGAATTGGCCGAGGCTAACAACAGTGACCGAGGTTCAGAGCTTCTTAGGTCTAGCTGGTTATTACAGATGCTTCGTGGAGAGGTTTTCGACATTAGCGACACTGTTGACGCGATTACTAAAGAAAGAAACAGGGTTTGAATGGACGAATAAGTGCAAAAGGAGCTTTCAAGAGTTAAAATAGAGGTTGACGACCGCACCAGTATTAACAATACCGTCAGGTCCCGGGGGATATGAAATCTACAGTGATGCGTCGCTAAGAGGATTAGGGTGCGTGCTAATGCAACACAGAAGAGTGGTGGCATATGCATCGTGACAATTAAGATCGCATGAGCAGAATTACCCGACGCATGACATCGAATTGGCCATGATTATATTCACTCTTAAGATTTGGAGACACTACCTGTGTAGGGGGAAATTTCAGATTTATACGGACCATCAAAGTTTAAGGTACTTATTCTCCCAAAATGACTTGAACATGAGACAGCACCGTTGGATGAAACTCCTTAAGGACTACGACTGCGAGATTATGTATCACCCTTGAAAAGAGAACAAAGTAGCGGATACACTGAGCCGGAAATTGAGCATCACGCTTATGATGGTCAAGGAATGGACTCTGTCAGAGGGAGTTCGAGATTCAGAATTTAAGTTTGAGGTGAGTCAGGTCTCAAGTCTATTTGCAACATTAAGGATTGAGCCGAAAATCCAGACCAAGATCAAGACCTTACGGTCGACGGACCTAGAGATTCAAAAGATTCTAGGTATGGATGTCACAAAGAAGAAATCGAATTTTTAGGTATCCGAGGATGGGATTCTGAAGTTCTACAAACGGTTGTGTGTATCCAGTGATGCAGAACTTAAGGAGGAGATTTTGTATGAAGCACACCGTAATAATTATAGTATTTACTCGGATAGTATGAAGATGTATCAAAATTTGCGACAATATTATTGGTGGAATGGCATGAAAGCGGATGTAGCCAAGTGTTTAACATGTCAGCAAGTGAAGGCACAATATTGCAAGCCGGGTAGAAGGTTGCAGCCATTGGAAATCCCCAAGTGAAAGTGGGAACACATCACAATGGACTTTGTAATGGGATTACCGAGGAGCCAGAAGGGTCACGATTCGATTTGGGTGGTAGTCAACTGATTGACAAAGTTAGCACATTTTCTGCTGGTGTGAAAGGACTTCGCCTTGGAAAGGCATGCCGAGATTTACGTGCGACAAATAGTCCGTTTGCACGGAGTGCTAGTGACGATTACCTCAGACCATGATCCTAAATTCACTGCTGCTTTTTGGAAAAGTCTTCAACAGCCCTAGGAACAAAGTTATAATTTAGCACGGCCTATCACCCCCAAATGTATGGCTAGATTGAAAGGACAATTTAGACTTTTGAAGATATGCTACGGGCATTTGTATTGGATTTTAAAGGTAGCTGAGAGGAACAGTTGCATTTGGTTGAATTTGCCTATAACAATAGTTACTAACAGAGTATCAGAATGACACCATTTGAAGCGCTATATGGCAGAACTTGCCGAACGCCGGTTTGTTGGGATGAAGTTGGTGAAAGGAGCATCACGGGTCCCGAGTTGGTTGAGCAGTCAGTCGAAACGGTCAAGGTAATTCAGGACAAGCTTAAGACCACTCAGAGCTACCAAAAGAATTATGCAAACCAAATACGTAGGCCTTTGAAATTTCAAGTGGGGGATCACGTTTTCCTCAAAGTGTTGCCGATGAGAGGATTGTCATGATTTGGCAAGAAAGGAAAGTTGAGCCCGAGGTACATGGGTCCATTCGAAGCCATAGAGAGAATCGTCTTGCGCTACCGCCGAATTTATCTCAAGTGCATAATGTGATCCACATGTCTATGCTAAGGAAGTATGAATCGGACCCGACCTACGTGTTAAATTATGAAGAAATAGACGTGGACGATAGAGTGTCGTACGTGGAAAAGCTAGTAAGGATCAAGAATAGAATGGAAAGAGTGTTGCGGAATAAGATAATCCCGATGGTCAAAGTAATATGGGAGCATCATGAAACCGAAGGTGTAACATGGGAAAGCGGGGAGTTGATGCGACACCAATATCCCCATTTATTTGAGTAATTCAGTTGGATTGTAAATTTTGAGGACGAAATTTTTGTAAGGGGAAGAGATGTGACATTCCGAATTTCGACCCATTTTTGGGATTTATAAAACAGGTATTTCGTCAGTGCGCTTATAATAAAATCTCGTCCGGAATTAATCACTCCTAGGTTATTCTTTTTTTTTTAATTAAAGATTTCGTTAGAATCGTACTCAATCGAATTTGACCGTTATTTAGAGTCCAAACTTTGATGTCGAATTTCTTGGAGTTCTAGGACAAATTTAATTGAACGATGTCGATATTATTTTGGCCAGCGTCAATATTGCCAGGAATAGTGGAAGAGTGAAATTTTGGACCGAGTGTGGATTTTGACTAGTAGACCTCCTTTTGGGTTTATTTTTTGTATTAGCGTAGTTAAGGATTTTTGTGGGCCGTTAGATTGTTTTCAGATTTGAACGTAAGCCGTTGGATTGCACTTGAGGACAAAAATTAACTTTTGTCCCCTCTCTCTCTCCTCTACGTGCCCCACCTACAGCGCACGCCCCCCTGCGCACATATTTCCCCCCCTTTGCATGTGTCCTATCCGCCCATACCTCCACCCCATGCAAACCCTCTCTCTCTCTCTTCCTTTTTTCCTTTCTTTTCTTATCTTTTATTCCTTCTTCTTCTTTACCGGTTTCTCTTCTTCCACCCCCGATTACTGTTGCTTCTTGCTTGTTGCTTGCCGCTCGAGCTCACCTCGCCCGACCGCCATCGCGCCGTTTGTCATATACCTCCACCGTGTCATCCATTCTGCTCGCCACCCGACCGTCACCCCCAGCCCAGCCACCTCTACTCCACCCAGTCAAGCCACACCATCGCTCGTCGCCCCTGCTACCACCAACTCTCAACCATGCTGGCAGCTCGCCCAGTGCTGCTTTGTCACTCGTCGGCTAGCCTTGCATCATCGAGCTACTAGCCGCCATGTTATCGTGCCAGCTTGTTGCCTTGCCGCTATCATCCCTGCTGCCCGACAATGATGCTGCTGCCCCTCCTTGCAATGGCTGAGATAGTTGTCGAGCTTGCCGCCACGTCGCCATCACAGCTGCTCGCTGCAGCAGCCGTCGCCACCACCGCTCACCGTCACCGCCATCGCTTGCCCACCCCAGCCGGCTAGCCAGCCCAAACTGCCCAGCCACTCGTCCATGGCCCAGGCCACCGCCCCTGCCAGTGTCGAGCTTGCCCAGGCCGTAGCCGAACAATCTAGGCCACTACCTTAGTTGTGGCTAAGCATGCCCCGTCGCCTGCCCCACCGTGCCCAAGCCATCCCAACCGCGCGCTCGCTTGCCCACTCGCTCGCCCGACCATTTGCCCTCGCCTGGCCGCTCGCCCAACCATGCCCAGCCGCTGCCCTTGCAATGGCTGAGGGTCCCAGGCTGTGGCCAAGTCGCTCGGGCCATATGCCAAGCCGTGGCCGAGCCCTGTGCCTATCGCGCCCTCACCCGCGCCGAGTCACCGCCACTCCAACCCGACCATTTCTAGCCCTAGCTGATTTTTCCTAGGCCAAACCTAGGTAAGTGATTTCCTAATCTCTATTTACTATAATGGTTATTTTTAGACTTGTCTATAGGGCAATTAGAATTGGTTTAGTGACTAAGTTAGGGAATAGATTAGTTAGTTAGAATGTGGTTAGTACATGGATTATGTAGTAGGTAGTAGATTAAATTATGGTGATTGCATGGCTAATTATGGTGAGTTAAAGGACTGGATTGCCGTGGCGTGTGTGGGTGAAATTGACATTTAATTGGGCCGACAAGAGTGTCGGATTTGTGGGCTAGTGTGATGGGCTTGTGATGTGATTTGGATTCATACGGCGTGTTGAATGGCGAATTGTGATGTGGTGAGCATGCCTTGAGTTTGAATGGTACGACTTGTGAGAATGGCAAATTATGTTGTGATGCATACGCATGAGAAAAGCCCGGATTGATCAAAGGGCTGCCAACCTGAGGCGTGGTTACGTGGGTGTGGCGAGAAAGGCATGATCAAACTTGAGGCGTAGTTATGTGGGTCATTAGAAGGGGAAAAATGTCCTGAGGCGTGGTTACGCGGGACTGAGCCCGAATTGATCGGAGGGCTAACCCGAGGCGTGTTTACATGAGTCGTGAGAATGGGCTTGAGGCGTGTTTACACGGGTAGTGCGAAAGGGACCTGGGAGGTCATGAGAAAATTGCTCAGTCACGCATGCGAATTGAGTGTAATTGAATTGATTGAATATACTTGTGAGAACGGCGAATTATGACGTGGTGTATGTACATGTGAAATGTCTAATGAGGGACGGAGCCCGGATTGATCGAAGGGCTGACCTGAGACGTGTTAATGCGAGTCGTGTGAAAGTGTTAAATGTCGAGTGAATTGATTGAATATACTTGTGAGAACGGCGAATTATGACGTGGTGTATGTACATGTGAAATGTCTAATGAGGGACGGAGCCCGGATTGATCGAAGGGCTGACCTGAGACGTGTTAATGCGAGTCGTGTGAAAGTGTTAAATGTCGAGTGAGGGACAAAGCCCGGCTTGATCTGAGGGCTGACCTGAGACGTGTTGACGCTGGTTGTGTGAATGTGTGAAATGTCCAGTGAGGGACGAAGCCTTGCTTGATCAAAGGGATGGTCTGAGGCGTGTTAACGCGGGTAGTGTGAAAGGACTTGGGAGGTCGTGAGAAAGTTGCTCGGCCACGCATGCGAATTAAGTGTGATTGAATTGATTGAATATGCGTGGTTATGACATTTGAGTGATGATGTTATGTTTTTGGATTATTATTGCATTATGGTGTTTAATTAATATGTAGAGTGGACATGTGGTTTGTGCGAGGTACATATGATTTTGTGAATTATGTACGTTATTAGTTAGATTGCATGTTAGACTTGTCTGGATACGCATTGGCCTACATGGGGTTTAGGGTGTTGCTTATTAAGAATCGTTCTCACGGTTATTATATAACCATTTTCAGATCCGTAACCGTGATTGATTGGAGATGCCATCAGGGTATCTCGGGGATAGAGAACGAGTCAAGTTATCCCGTATTTTGGGTGCCCCATTTTTATAGAGGAGTTAAGCTTACAAACCACCGCCCTCTTTTGACAATTGTGGTTTGAAGTTAGTAGCCTGGGTTGTTGTTGTGTATTTGTAAATGCTGCAAGTTATGCCAAGTATGTTGTTGACACCCAAAATTTTGGCAATCATTTAGTGTAATTTGCATAGAAAATTAGGGATTAAATTTTAACCCCTAAATAAAAATATTAAAATTACATAACATATAGTTTGGGTCCATTTAGGATAATTGCATTCCGCATCGGATCGACGGTGGCAATTGAGTTTAAAATTCATCGAACGAGACTCGGCTCGTTCGGAGGGCAAGGGTTGAAAATTACAAGTCAAACGGGCTTGGTTGTTTTAATTTGAGCTTAATTCAGCCCATTGTGCTTAATTAAATAAAGGCCCAAATTAATTCAGCCCGCTTAGAATTAAATGAAATTAAATGATAATTAAAACCTAAGCCCAAGCCTGAGCCCATTAAGATTAGCAAGCCCATCTAATTGACCTAAGTTAGTATTATAAATATGTCATTATGTCACATAATCAATGGGGACACACACAAATTCAGATCTGATTTTTTAGAGAGACACTAGTGAAACACATGAGAGAGAGAGAGGCACGCTTTGCCACCGCCGCCGTGCCTCAGCCGCCGACGCTGCCGCCCCCCTCCCCTCCCTCCCAATCGCCGTTGACTCTCGCTGTGCCGGAGCTGTCTGTTACCCCTACTCCATCGTTCGCTATGCACACCACCGAAACAGCATCCAGACTGCCCATCGCTGCCGCGCCTCAATCGCCGACGCTACCGCCTCTCCTCGCCGCGCCAACCGTCGACCCCCCTGCCACGTTACCGCTCACCGTGAGATCGACATAGACACGCTAAGGCTGTAGCACCGCCGACCGCCGTTGTCCCCTTCGCCGGAGTCGCGCCATAGCCGGAGCCCTGCTGAGCCAACTACCGTGCCTATCCTCCAGCTGCGCACCGCTGCTCCGCGCCTTCAGAGCTACTCGCCTACCGCTGCCGCTCTACCATCCACAACAGTGCCGTCTACAGCCACAGCACTGTCGTGCGCTGCCCTCCATCGGCGTCCACAGCCACCGCTTTAGCTGCGCCGTTGCTGCCCTGCCTTGAACCATCGCTGTTCTTGCCGGTCGCCCTCGCTGTGTTGCCATCCCGATCCGATCCCGATTTAGGATTCAAATTTGTAAATTATCCGCAAATTAGGTAATGATATTATCCGGTATGTTTTTAAAATATTTAGATTCCTAATTTGAATATTTTGAATATTCCATGAATATCGTGTGGATTGCTAGATATCTTAGGATAATGTTTATGATATTCGCAATGTTTTTAAATATTGAAAATTAGGAATCGTTCCTAATTTAGCAACGTATCTGGATAACTATCCGACCTTATCCCTAAGGTATAATACGCGGCAATACGGAAAATCATTATCTTATCCATAATCACTTGGATACGATAATGAATTTTTTCTACTTTCCATATTTGAACGATCAACTTTCCGCCAATATCTATAACCCTATAGATATGATCATTAGTTCGATTTCTTTGCCTAATATGAGTTTGATAAGACGAATTTTGCGGATTGCGTGGTTGGTTTGAACGTGTTGTTATCTCTATTTAAATTGTTTTTTCTTTTAAAAAAAGAAAATTCAAAAAATATCAGTTAGGATTTAAATTAGAGTTTTACATGTCTAGGAATTTTAAATTTGTCCAAAAGAATAGGATAATTATTTAATTTAAATTAGGACATGAGATCATCTATTTCCTAGTTTAAATTAGGTATTAATCTAATCTTAATAGATTATTTTGGTTATTTTTAAATTTCGAATTTCCATGAAAATCCTCAAAAAAAAAAAGAATGAGTTGCTTTAGGATAGAATAAATCATTTTCCTTAGGATAGATTGCATTCTTAATTCGGGTAATTTTTAATTTCGAATTTTAATACAAAATACCAAAAAAGACGTCATTAGATTGCATGTTATTTTAGGCATTTTCATTATTCCCAATTTGTCCGTCATTAGAAATAGGCCACATCGTTGCATCACATATAGTTTGCATGTTATGTCACATTAATCCAATGTTAATTTTTGCACGTCATTGCATATAGATTAGCTTTCATTTAAATAAGTAAAAATTCAAAAAAAATTGAGTGAATTGCTTGTTAATTAGAAATCATATTAGGGTTGTTGATGTGATTTTCTAGCTAACAATGCAGATGTTTACGTTGCTACGAGATAAGTAATTCTCCTAATCTTGTAATTTATTTAATACTTTCTTGAGTGTTAAATTGGTGGTTTGCGCACTCGCATGAGCACCTCACATGCTAGTGACTAAGTTAAAATGGATCCAAACTGCATGCCAAAATACTTTTTGAAAAGAAAAGATATCGAAAAGGCATTAGACTAGATCTAGCGTAATCAAGTCCCCGAGCTTAGAATATCTAGTTCATAGAAATAAAACATATCTCCCTATGTTTTATTTAGGTTTCTAAACGACCTACCACAAATAGATTAGTGGCAACTCCAAGAATGAAAACATTTGCATATTAAAGATTTAAATCCTAAGTTACGAATTGATAGGGTTTGGGAGGGCCCGAGTTAAGCTTAGCCGTAATAATCCATTAGCCTGAGAATGAGAAAAAATTTTTAGGTCGCGACAGCTTGGCGACTCCACTGGGGACTTGAGTTAAAACTCTTAGTGGACTTAGGCCAATTTTTCATTTCAAAAAATAATTTTTGTTTGGCAGCGAGGATCCTAGGTACGTCCCTAATATTTTAGGTGTTAAATGTTCTTGCAGAATGGGAGGTACAAGGGAAGGCGTGATTGTTAACCCCTGTTTTATAAGGAGGTGTTCGGATGTATGGTTTAATTTATGCACGAAGCACTGTTTGATATAACCTACTATGCATGCCTTACATTTACATTACACCGTACATACTATCCGCTGCCAGATCTGGGCGGCATAGGTTTAGGATGGTATTGAGATAGTAGATACCCACACCACACTCATATGGTACGGGCCGCCCTCCTTGGTCTCGAAATTTTCTTTCATGGTGTCATTGAGTACCCACCACGGTTGTACCCTTGGCTACCAAGGTCGGCTCTTTTGACTAAGCCGGAGTCAGGGGAATCCCAGCCTAACCACCACCATGACTGGTTTAGCTCGGCAATCCTTGCGTCTCCACTTTGCACGCAAGAGTTTAGGTAGAAATCGAACCTCACATTTCATGCGCATGTCTATGTGATTGCCATTATTCTACCGGGTGAAGTAAGTTTTCTGAACCTTTATCTCGCAATTTATTTACGTTTTGTATTTTTCTTTGGTCGGTCCATGACATTAGGTTGGTCGTGAGTCTTGGTCTATACACTATGAGAGGGGCAGACATCCGGATTCTTGATACTCCTAAGGACGAGCTCCGCGCTTGGTGGAATCTACTCAGTCCGATCAACCGCAAGTTAGTTGAGGGTCACATTGGGAGGCTTCTCCCCTTATTGGAAGTCAAAGTCTGTATCGGCCTCGTTCGAGCATTAGCACACTTTTGGTGCCCGGAGACATTTACCTTTATATTCGGTAAGCATGAGATCACCCCGACTTTGAAAGAATATAGTGTGATCATTGGAAAACCTTTGGAGTCGAAATTAGTTACACTACCTCTGGGAGTCGACTCCGCTTTAATGTTCTCTGAATTTTTGAATGTCGGAAAAGATGAATTGGGAAAAGTTTTGAAAGCAAATCGTGGGACATGTCCTTTTTCATTCCTGAGTCAATGTTTTGAAAAAGCTACATCTTTTCAAAAAGGCAGAATCTTTTTGCTAGCATTTTTCGGGTTTGTGATTTTTCCTCACTGCAAGAATACATGTAATCCGTCAATTACATGGTTGGTCCAACAAGTCTGTCTTGAAAAGAATTTTGTCAGCATCATTTTAGCCGAGACCTTTATTTCCCTCACTAAATTCAAGCAACATGTTGACAAAACATTTCATGCCCCTCTTAAACTATTGCAAATTTAGTTTTTGTCTCACATAAAAGGATGTGACGATTTACTCACGATATCCGAGCTTAATGATTCTAGCCATCCTATCTTAAAATATAAAGAAAAGCAAGAGAACGCACCTAATTATCATTACTCCGAGTGGATCATTTTCATGAAAAATGCTAGACCCAAAGGTTTTCAATGGCATGCTAATTAGTTCAAAGTTGAGGAGGCTCGGCTTACGTGTAATGATATTGGGTCGATTCCACATTTGGGCTTCACTGGGGCAATCGAATACTATCATGCCAGAGTGTTTCGTCAATACCAGATTCTCCAAGAGCTCCCTCCGGTGCTTCAACCGGAACTCCTCCATGTCGACTTCATTGATGAGGATAAAGACCACGAAGGGATCGTAGCTCAACTCAATAAGATGTAGAAGAAGTGTCGTCTTTTAAAGATAGCTCAACCCAAAGAAGAGCTCGAGGGGGAGCAGAAGTCCTATTTCACGACGACCAAGTACATTTGATGATACAAAGTCCGGCAGGAGTTACTCCCGAAGATACCCAAGGTGCCTCTCAAGATCGCCACTCGCTCGGAGAACAACCGTCACAAAAGGAAGGCCGAGAAAGCTCAAGAAAAAGCATCCAAGATAGCTCGAGCTTATGAGAAATTGAAGAAGGAAGTCGCCTCCCATATGTCTATAGACCAAACTAAATAAAAAGCTTGAATTTGTTTTCTCATTTCAATTCCAGTCTTTTAACTTATTTAGGGATCGAGTCATTTCCTTTTGCACTTTGTTTAAATGATTTCAAGTCATAGTCGTTGTAAAAAATTTTCTTCATTTCAATAAAGAGGTCATTTCTAATCAAAGCGGTTGGGCCAATGTCATAGATCGGCGTGTGATTTTTCTTGACACTTATGTATTCTTGTTTCATCCGTGCAAATTAGGTAGTTACGGACCAATCATAATCGCCTATTCGTACGCGTTCGAGAGCTAGAATAGCCGATCAAACTGACCTATGAGATCACATTGTTGGCATTGAGGACCAGATCAAGCAAGTCGTCACCGCAACGCAACAGATGTCTATTGAGATAAAGGCCCTTCGGTCGATCTCCATTCCAACATCCCTTGAAGCATCAGCCCTAAAGCATAAAAGTGGGAAAAATGTTGATGTTGAGGAAGATGACGATATTCCTAATTTGGAAGATGACCCCGTCCAGATCATCGTCAACAAAGACAAACCTGATGAACGAGTCAACAAACTTGAAGAGAGAGTGAAGCAGCTTGAAAGTTCACAGGATTCACCTTCGATCGATTTGTCCCTATATTCACAGATCAAATTCCTAAAGAAATTCAAGATGCCAGACTTCGACAAGTATAATGGCACCTCCTGCGCAAAAACCCATCTGCAGTTATACAACGTACAGATGACCTCGTACGTTGATAATGAACTCCTAATGATCCATGCATTTCAAGCAAGTTTGACGAGTCCTGCTTTGAACCAGTATCTCATGAAGAAGATAAATGGCCTCAAAACCTAGAAGGAAGTTAGTGAAGCATTCCTAAAGCAATACAGGTTCATAACGGATATCATTCCCATCGACGATGACCTCGAGCGTGCTTAAATGAAAAAGACTGAGTCCTTCAATGATTAGGCTATCAGATGGCGAAATATAGCTGCTTAGGTTGTCCTAGAGCCTATAGACAGTGAATTAAAGAGGATGTTCGTTAAAACTCTTCCGTTCGAGTACCATAATCGGATGGTGGCTATCCCAGCTGACAACTTCAATCAACTCATCCCCATAGGCGAACAGATTGAGATAGGACTAAAAGATGGATGGTTTGTGGAGTCGTCTTCCTTGACCAAAAGATTTTATACAAGGAAGGAGAAGGAGCCAACACCTGAAGTGAATGTGACTTATACTCAACTAAGCCGGCGGAATATTAATCCTGTCGTAGCAATCCAAGTAGCAGAAGCTCAACAGCAAAGCACTGGTCGTCAACCCTTTCAGAAGAAGAACAATAAGAGGCAATTTACCCCCATCCCTAGATCATTGTCTCAAGTGCTGGAGGTCCTCCGAAAGAAGAGTTTACTTGCCACTGAGCCAAAGTGGCTCAATCCCGAACAGTTCTATAACTACGATCTGGCCAAGCAATGTGATTATCATATGAGGCAAGTGGGACATTCAACTGATAACTGTGTCACTCTCAAGCATCGGATCCAAAACTTGCTTGACATAAATGCATTTTCCTTTCAACTCGCTAAGCCGAATGTTCAGAGCAACCCGCTCCCTGATCATGCGGGCAATATGAATGGCATATTCAGCTTCGATGCCGGATGAATCAAGAATGCCAAGGTATATACTACTGACGTCTACCACGAGTTAGTGAAAGTCAGTTATTACCCGAGTAATGAAGTCTTTCCCCTAGCTATCATGAGAGAATGAATCTCAAGAATGGTAGAGGCTGGGATGATTGTTTATGTTGACTACACTGGCATCATTTCCACTATCTCCAAAGTGGTTATTAATTGGGATGAGGAGTTTGCTACATTGAACACCGAAAAGGATAAGCTCGATCCTTTGCTTGAAGACATGCACCCGCTCGAAGACAGGACCGATGATGAAGAGATCATAGTAAGCACGCCCGCAGCCGATGAAGGGATAGTGATCGAGATACCTCAGCCGCACGAGTACCGTGATGATAAGGTAGTCCCTTTGTTATATAGTCTTGATGTCGATTTAGTCACTAGATCTGGACGTGCCTATGGTCAAGCAAATGCCCAACCTGCAAAACCTATCACTGACAAAGAAGCCGAGGAGCTCTTGGCCGTGATCAAGGCTAGTAAATACAATATAGTTGAGCAATTGCGCAAGATGCCTACGCAAATCTCTCTGTTTGAACTACTCTAGACATCTATCAAGCATCAGAAAGCCCTAATGAAGGTGTTAAGTGAAGTCCACATCCCAGAAACGATCGATCATGACAAATGGGAGGAATTTGTGGGTTCCATACTCCTCAATGACCTTATAGGCCTTTCGGATGAGGAGTTCCCTCTAGAAGGCATAGGACATACCAAAGCTCTATATATCTCTATCAAATACAAGGCCACACATGTAGCCCGGGTACTCATCGACAACGGTTTAGCCTTGAACATCTGTCCTCTGGCGATTTTACACCATCTCGAGATAGATCCGTCTATAATAAATTCTGCGAAGACCTCTATGTGAGCCTTTGACGAAACGAAGAAAGAAGTGATAGGAGAAATCTACCTTGACATACAGATAGGACCAATAGTGTTCAACATCCTATTTCAAGTCATGGACATTTCCATTGCATTCAATTTCCTGTTGGGTCGTCTATGGATTCATACTGCTGGAGCTATGCCATCCAGTCTATATCAGAAGGTGAAGTTTGTTATGGAAAGAAAGTTAGTCATAGTCCACGGTGAAGAAGAGCACCCAATCTATCACGTAATGGCTATCCCTGGCTATCCCCTATGTTGAGCCGGACTGCAAAATAGAATCTAGTTTTCAGTCGCTCGAGCTCATATCGACTATACATGCGTCTAGAGGATTATCACCATCCGTTCCTAAGGTGTCAAATGCTGTAGTAATGGTTGGAAGAGTAATGGTGTCCCATGGCTTTACTCTGGGCGAAAGCCTTGGCAGGAATGGTTAAGGTATTTGCCAATCAGTGGAGGTTTCTCGGAGACCCCACACTACTGGGTTGGGGTATCAAGGGCCAAGTGTTCCAAATAATCGGGGACATGAAGGTGGATATGGACGTGGTCAAGGTCGAGGTAAGGAGATGGGCAGAATAGACAACAATCCGAAGAAGAGCCGAATGGTGAAGAACGTGGGCGTGGAATTGCCCAAAATAACGGGCGTGGTAGGTTGCCTCTACACATCCGTACCACATTCTCAGGCCTTCGAGAATGATGCACGAAGATAAGGAAGTGATTGACACTTTGGGGTAACCGAGTAGCAAGTTTAACTATTATGTGAAGTACTTAGTGCCCTCGAGCTTCTATGTTGATCCCCGTGATATTGTCCCGGATGGATGGGGAGGTATAGATGATCCAACACCTCAAATGACAGAGGATTCTGATGATGCAATGGATGGAATCATTACCCTGTTCGAAGATTTCTTCGTTAGAGCTATCGAAGAAGGACTGTTAGAGGGAATGGGTACAGGCCTACAAGAGTAACACCTTTACTTTTTCGCACACTCCCCTGCATGGGAATTTTTATTACTTTCTAGGACTTGCCCCGTTTCGGGTGCTTCTTTCCAAAACTTTTCATTTCTAGGACTTGATAATTGCAATTTCCATTCAATAAATGTAATTCATTTCGAAATAATCAATAAAATTACAAGTTATTTTCAATTTTTTAGGACATGTTGAGGTACATCAAACCAGCCCAGTGATGATATCCAACCGATAAAAGAAAATATAGTCCAAGGAGAATTCTGAGGCCAGGGCTTCTTCATGCTTCCTCGTGTTAAGCTATTTTGAAAAGAATTTCAAAAAAACAAAAAAGAGTAAAAAACCAAAAAAATTTAGAGAACAAATGCAACATTTAGCCTTGTTTGTCCTTCTGAATCCCTTACTTTATGTTTCAAGGGCAATCTTGTGACATATGTGGGTATGGAAACGGTCCAAAATGATGAATTATATGCAACTGAGCTTAATCCCAATGATGCTGGAGAACTCGATGATTCCTCTGATATTCAGCGCGATCTAGAACGACATGAAAAGCCTAAAGTCCTCACATCAGATCAGATTGTCATTGTTAACCTTAGTGATTCTGGAGAACCCAAAGAGGTAAAGATAGGGCAACCCTTCCCGAAGATGAAGCCAAACACCTAATCCAATTGTTAAAGGATTACCAGGATATCTTTGCCTGGTCATACGTCGATATGCCGGGTTTAGACCCTTATATTATGGAGCATAGCCTACCTACTAATCCTGGCATGCCGCCCAAGAAACAGAGGCTACAGAGAACCAAGCCCGAGCTTTCGAAGAAAATAGAAGAGGAGGTCATAAAGCTCTTGAAAGTGGGATTCATCGAAGTCACCCAATACCCCTAGCTGGGTGGCTAACATCGTGCCAGTCATGAAGAAGGACGGTCGAGTTCGGGTTTGCATTGATTATTGGACCTGAATAAGGCTAACCTTAAAGATGACTTCCCATTACCGCACATAGACATTCTAGTAGACATTACTGCTAGATTTGAGCTATTTTCCTTCAGGGATGGTTTCTCGGGTTATAATCAAATAAGAATGAAAGACAATGATAAGGAGAAAACAGCGTTCATCACTCCTTGAGAGACATTCCACTATAAGGTCATGCCCTTCAGTCTTAAAAATGTCGGGGCAACATATCAACAGGTAATGGTGACTTTTTTCCATGACATGATGTATAAGGAGATCGAGATCTATGTCGATGGCATGATTGCCAAGTCTCAACTCAAAGAGAGTCATGTTAATACCTTGAAGAAGTTGTTCGACCGACTCCGTGAGTTTAAACTCCGTCTCAACCCAACGAAGTGCATATTCGGAGCAACGTCGGGCAAATTACTTGGATTCATAGTAAGCAGTAAAGGCATTGAAGTCGATCCTTCCAAAGTAAAGGCTATATGTGAGCTGCAACCCCCATCGACCGTGAAAGGAGTGCGGAGTCTCCTGGGTAGATTGAACTACATAACCCGTTTCATTTCCTAGCTCTTCGAAACTGTTAAACCATTCTTCAAACTTCTAAGGAAGAACGCTCAAGTGAAATGGGACGATGATTGTCAGAAAGCGTTTAATGAACTAAAGTAGTACTTAATGAAACCACCAGTGCTAGTCCTACCAATGCTGGGCCAGCCTTTGATCCTTTACCTCATGATTTATAGCGAATCTCTTGGTGTGATGCTAGCTCAGAAAAATCCTAAAGATGGAAAAGAGCGAGCCATTTATTATTTAAGTAAGAAGTTTACCGTCTCGGAGTTGAATTATCCTGAAGCTGAGAAGAATTGCGCTGTATTAGTATGAGTGCTCCATAGGTTGAGACAATATACATTGCATCACCAGACCTTGCTTGTGACTGAGAATGATCTCATCTTGTATTTACTTGATCAACCGGCTTTGGTAGGGAAGCTAGCCAAATAGCGGATTTTAATTTCAAAATTTGATGTCCAGATGATGCCACAAAAGTCAGTTAAAGGCCGGGTAATCGCTGATGTGTTAGCCGAAAATCCTGGAATCTCATATGATGATAGATATTCTCCAGAAGATCGCATTTTGGTAATAAAGGAAGACACATGGTCCATGTATTTTGATGGAGCTATAAACTTGGCTGGTTCCGGCACTGGGGCAGTTTTAATATCCCCAGATGGGCCATATTATCCAATATTAGTAAAGTTGATGTTCCCGTGTACCAACAACATAGCTGAGTACGAAACTTGCATCCTCAGACTCCAAGCCGCAGTGGGAATGGGGATAACCAAGTCAAAAGTGTTTGGTGATTTCGCTCTGATTATTCCCCAAACTATAGGAGAGTAGAAGACGAGAGACACCAAATTAGTGTCATACCATGAATACCTCGAAGAAATCATAGAGGAATTCGAAGACATCTCTTTTGAGTACTTGTCAAGGTCCCATAATCAGTTTGCTGATGCGCTAGCTACGTTATTATTCATGCTATAAGTGGCTGGTGGGATGGAGGTAGAACCCTTAAAGATCGAAGTCCTAACAAAGTCGGCCTACTATATGGTTATGACCGGAGAACCTGACAAAAGGCAATGGTATTACGATATTATGAGTTACATCCAGAGACAAGAATTTCCTGAAGGAAGCACTCCGGCCGACAGGAAGTACGTAATGAAAATAACTTCAAAATTCTTTGTCAGTAGTGAAAAGCTGTACAAAAGATCTTATAATTCGATCCTGCAAGAAGTACACGAGGGGATATGTGGTCCACACATGAATGGCCACATATTAGCCAAGAAGATCATGAGATTGGGTTATTATTGGCTCAGTCTTGAAAGTGACTGCATCCAGCATGTTCGAAGGTGTCATCGTTGTCAAGTTCACGAGGATAAGATAAATGTTCCCTCGACGGAATTACATCAGTTGTCTGAGCCGTGGCCCTTTTCAATGTGGGGCATCGATATGATTGGCCCAATTAATCCCAAGGCATCCAATGGACACCGATTTATCTTAGTCGCGATTGATTTTTTCTCTAAGTGGATTGAGGCGACATCTTATGCAAATGTCACTGCAAGGAATGTTGTGAGATTCATTAGGCGAGACATAGTCGCTCGTTATGGTGTCACCGAGGTTATTGCCACCGATAATGGGATGAATTTGAACAACAAATTCATGGATCAATTGTTCAATGAGTTCAAGATCCAGCATCTGAATTCATCTCCCTATAGTCCACAGATGAATGGAGCAGTCGAAGCCGCTAACAAGAACATCAAGAAAATCCTAGCCAAAACGGCTGAAAACTATCGTGATTGGTATGAAAGATTGCCATTTGCATTAATGGCATATTGGACTTCCATCGGAACCTCTGTCAGTGCAACCTCTTTTTCCTTGGTGTATGGCATGGAAGCAGTTCTGCCCATTGAAGTAGAGATCCCTTCCCTGCGAGTCTTATCTCAGGTAGAGTTGTCTGAAGAGGAATGGAGGCGACAAAGGCATGAGGAGTTAAACCTAATTGATGACAAGCGTTTGAAAGCCATTTGCCATGGTCAAACCTATCAGCAAATGGTAGCTAGGTCCTTCAACCAAAAAGTGCATCCAAGACACTTCGAGGTAAATGATCTAGTCCTAAGGAAGGTACTGCCAGTCTTTCCTGTTCTTGGGGGTAAATTTGTCCCAAACTACGTCGGTCAATATGTGATTAAAAAGGTGCTTCCCGGAGGTGCCCTGATTCTCATAGAAATGGATGGTCGTGAGTTCTCCATTCCTGTTAATTCTGATGCTGTGAAGATATATTATCCCTGATAAAATCTAACATTTTGCAGCAAAAGTTTTCAAGTGTTTTGTTTTATACTCTGAATTGCAAATATTTCACTGATGAATAAATGATTTCAATCAATTTCAAGTTAAGATATTTGCATTGGCTTTAAATTCTGCATATTTATTTTGTCGATCTGTATTATCGATTTCAAAGAAGAAGTCTATTTAGACAATCTAATAACTCATGCGGAATTAATTAAATGTGTTGAATGAGGTACATCGGAATGAGGGAGGCAAGCCCTATCCTATACACAGTCCCATATACTAATCCTTAGTGAGTTGAGTAAAAAAAAATTCTATGTCTGCAAGGTAAAGAGTTATCTCGTAAAAGGTACGGCGATCGAAATGACAAGAGGCATTTCATTTCTCTACCTTAAACAATATAAGTTATCCATTATTTTGCCACTTTGAGCTTAAACGCTTGAAGAAATCCTTTCAAATTAGCCTTCTCAAGAACCACCCCACATCGGGGCAAAATGGAGGTAAGTCAGCATCATAAGGTGAAAAATGAGTAGATATTTTCTTGCTCTCACTTGCATCAATCTTCAAGTGTTGCTTTTTTCAGATGAACTCACGCGAAGTTCAAGTGCCTTAGGATGACAAAGAGCATTTCTTTCTCTATCCTATATACATTTTATCCTTTGTTAAGTCCAATTGAGCCTGCAAATTCGTTTCATATAAACCCAGTTGGTGATCATCCCCCACACTGGGGCAAGGCACAAGTTATCGTTGTTTTAGCAGCGTATTCGAAGCGCCGATAAAAGATGAAGACCTCTGAGAGTCCACATGTCGAGTAATTTGGTAAAAACAAGCCGTGTGGTTGGCCAATATATGCATTTGTAGACAGTGTGTGTAAAAAAAAGGAAAGGCAAGAAAAAACAATGTGCCTGGTAAAAGCAAGGCTAATGCCAAATAGAAAAAATGTCAAAATCCCTAGTGGAGCAGTAGTCCTATAAGTCTCAAAGGAATCAAGTGACGAACTCTTGAAGCTAATAGAACATCTACCGAGGAGACAATCCCTGGTGAAAAGAGGACCAGTGATAATGCCAAAATGATCACTAACTTATTCACCCCAATTGTGCACATTTTAAGCCTAATGATCCATTCATTTCTCAACCCATAAGCCTAACCTACGTTAAGTCCCTTGCAAAGTCTCTTTATATTATAGCACTTGAACTAACGTAGAGTTTCAGATGTTTATAAGCTTAGCTCAAAGAAGTGCGAGCAAGTCCATTTCTATCTCATTTTACAGGGTTCTTGACTTGTAAACCCGGAGACAATTACGGAGTATTTTCTTTCAATAGCTTCGACTCGAAGAGTCTCTTTTGCTAAGCCATTGACCAAGCCCATGTTACATTCCTAGCAAAGACCTCTCAGATTGGTAAGGTCGTACCGCTTGTGAGAATACTCAGACCCTTATCGACATGATGATGGTGAGAAAGAGAGATTCTCATATATCAGCCTTTTTCAGTGAGAATGAGTGAAAGCCCTTTAAGATCGGAAGTCCCTCATTCGACATTTTCAAGATATCCACTTGTAAATCCGGATTGTCTTGTCATGGTTTTCCCCAGTGAAGTTTTGTAATGCCGATTTGACAAAATCATCACTCATGAAAACCAATTGAATTCGTAATGCACAAGTATATGCGTTCTTGATAGTGTGCGAATGCATATTACATTTTACGTAAAACCGTGTCTAGCAGGAGACACGCCCTCAAGAGTCAGAGATATCATCAGGTTAGTATATTTCTAGCCCTTGGATGTCTATAACTATCCAGGTATCCTTAACCTGTTCAAGCAATCATCAGGCCCCATATTTGATCATTTTGTTGCGATCTCTAGACGCCTTTAATGATATTTAAATATCTATTGATCAAGTCTTTTCAGGTGCCTTTGATGATATTCAGGTACTTTGTCAATGAACCCTTGAACACTCGGGCTAGCTCCACTGTTCACCAAAACACATATTTTCACACAATCTCGAGAGGATTCCCCCGTGACATGCCTATGAGGAAGGTATAGGTGCAACGGCCAAATCTTTACGAGTATCTATAAGGAAGGTATAGGTATTTCGTAAAGGTTGGAATATTCTCCCAATCTCAAAAGACTCCCCTGTAACACGCCTATGAGGAAGGTATAGGCGTAGTGGCCAAATCTTTACGAGTACCTATGAGGAAGGTATAGGTATTTCGTAAAGGTCGGAATATTTTCTTAATCTTAGAAAGTTCCCTCGCATTGTACCTATGAGGAAGGTGTAGGTGTAGCGGCCAAATCTTTACAAGTACCTATGAGGAAGGTATAGATATCTCGTAAAGGTCGGAACACTTTTCCAATCTTTCAAAAGTTCCCCCGTGTCGTGCCTATGATGATAGCTAAGCGCAGTAGCCAAATCTTTACAAGTACTTATGAGGAAGGTATAGGTATCTTATAAAGGTCGGAACATCTATACAAATTGGACAAACTCCCCCGTTAAACACCTACGACGATATCTAGGTGTGACGGCTAAACTTTAACGATGACTGAATATTTCGTTAAAGTCGGAATGAACTCCATTTTGTTGAGTCTTTCAGGCACCTTAGCCGATAATTGGATGCCTCGAGCTTTCTTCGTGTGTCTTGATTGAATTGCAGGATGCTGGAGCCCCCAACAGTTTATCAGGCAATACTTTGGGATTGAGCCCAAACATTTGCTAAACCCACAGAATTAGAGTCATGTCTCAAATTACATAGCCACTTCTATCAAGTAAGTAAGCTCTAGGTATGTGTTATTCATGTCAGCATGCATCATTTCTTAATGCATTTCAAAAATGGGATTTGTAATCTTGACAAAAATATCATTCATTGCATTTGCATAGTCTAAATTTAGGTATCATTAGTCTTTGAATGCAACCTCTGCGAACTCACAATCAAAGAGGGGCAGCTGTTGACACCTAAATTTTGGCAATCATTTAGTGTAATTTGCATAGAAAATTAAGGATTAAATTTTAACCCCTAAACAAAAATATTAAAATTGCATAACATATAATTTAGGTCCATTTAGGATAATTGCATTCCGCATCAGATCGGCGGTGGCAATCGAGTTTAAAATTCATCGAACGAGACTCGGCTCGCTCGAAGGGTAAGAGTCAAAAATTACAAGTCAAATGAGCATGGTTATTTTAATTTGAGCTTAATTCAGCCCATTGTGCTTAATTAAATAAATGCCCAAATTAATTCAACCCGCTTAGAATTAAATGATAATTAAAGCCTAAACCCATTAGGACTAGCAAACCTATCTAATTGACCTAAGTTAGTATTATAAATATGTCATTAGGTCACATAATCAATGGGGACACACACAAATTCAAATCTGATTTTTTAGAGAGACGCGAGTGAAACACGTGAGAGAGTGAGAGGCACACTTCGTCGCCGCTCACTGCTCGACGCCGCCGCGCCTTAGCCGCCGATGTTGCCGCCCTCCCCCCCCTCGGCGGCCGTTGCCTCTCGCTATGCCGGAGTTGTTTGCTACCCCTGCTCCACCGTTCGTTGTGCACGCCGTCGGAATAGCATCCAGACTGCCCATCGCCGCCACGACTCAGCCGCTGATGCTACCACCTCTCCTCGCCGCGCCAACCGTCGACGCCCCTGCTGCGCTGCTGCTCACCATGAGACCGACACAGACACGCCGAGGCTGCAACACCACCGACCGCCGCCGTCCCCTTCGCCGAAGTCGCGCCATAGCCAGAGTCCCGCCGTGCCTGTCCTCCCGCCATGCACTGCTGCTCTGCGCCTCTAGAGCTGCTCGCCTGCCGCTGCCGATCTGCCATCCACAGCAGCGCCGTCTACAGCCACAATGCCGCCATGCGCTACCCTCTACCGGCGTCCACAGTCGCCGCTCCAGCCGCGCCGCCGCTGCTCCACCTTGCACCATCGCTATTCTTGCTGGACGCCCTCGCCGTGTTGCCATCCCAATCCGATCCCGATTTGCGATTCAAATTTGAAAATTATCCGCAAATTAGGTAATGATATTATCTTGTATGTTTTTAAAATATTTAGATTCCTAATTTGAATATTTTGAATATTCCGTGAATATCGTGTGGATTGCTAGATATCTTAGGATCATGTTTATGATGTCCGCAATGTTTTTAAATATTCAAAATTAGGAATCGTTCCTAATTTAGCAATGTATTTGGACGACTATCCGGCCTTATCCCTAAGATACGATACGCGGCGATACAGAAAATCATTATCTTATCCATAATCACTTGGATACGATAATGAATTTTATCTGCTTTCCAAATTTGAACGATCAACTTTCCGTCAATATCTATAACCCTATAGATATGACCGTTAGTTCTATTTCTTTGCCTAATCTGAGTTTGATAAGACGAATCTTGTGGATTGTGTGGTTGGTTTGAACGTGTTGTTATCTCTGTTTAAATTGTTTTTCCTTTTACAAAAAAGAAAATTAAAAAAATATCAGTTAGGATTTAAATTAGAGTTTTGCATGTCTAGGAATTTTAAATTTGTCCAAAAGAATAGGATAATTATTTAATTTAAATTAGGACTTGAGATCATCTATTTCCTAGTTTAAATTAGGTATTATTCTAATCTTAATAGATTATTTTTGTTATTTTTAAATTTCGAATTTCCATGAAAATCCCCCCCCAAAAAAAGAATGAGTTGCTTTAGGATAGAACAAAATCATTTTCCTTAGGATAGATTGCATTCTTAATTCGGGTAATTTTTAATTTCGAATTTTAATAGAAAATACCAAAAAAGAAGTCATTAGATTGCATGTTATTTTAGGCATTTTCATTATTTCCAATTTCATTAGAAAATACCAAAAATAAATCGTTTGTCCTTCATTAAAAATAGGTCACATCGTTGCATGACATATAGTTTGCATGTTAGGTCACATTAATCGCATGTCAATTTTTGCACGTCATTGCATATAGATTAGCTTTCATTTAAATAAGTGAAAATCCAAAAAAAATTGAGTAAATTGCTTGTTAATTAGAAATCATATTAGGGTTGTTGATGTGATTTTCTAGCTAACAATGCAGATGCTTACGTTGCTACGAGGTAAGTAATTTTCATAATCTTGCAATTTATTTAATACTTTCTTGAGTGTTAAATTGGTGATTTGCGCACTCGCATGAACACCTCACATGCTAGTGACTAAGTTAAAATGGATCCAAACTGCATACCAAAATATTTTTTTGAAAAGAAAAGGTATCGAACGGGCATTAGACTAGATCTAGCGTAATCAAGTCCCCGAGCTTAGAATCTCTAGTTCGTAGAAATAAAACATATCTCCCTATGTTTTATTTAGGTTTATAATCAACCTACCACAAATAGATTAGTGGCGACTCCAAGCATGAAAACATTTGCATGTTAAAGACTTAAACCCTAAGTTGCGAATTGGTAGAGTTTGGAAGAGCCCGAGTTAAGCTTAGCCTTAATAATCCATTAGCCTGAGAATGAGAAAAAATTTTTAGGTCGCGACATACGTTATGTATGTGCTTGGGTTGTGCAAGTGCTATCCCTTTGTCATTGTTATTTGTCTGAGTTGTTTTATTTCGCTTCCTCTTGCGTAGTATGTTTAGGTCGGCGACACATCCTGGGACATCGCGTTCAATACGGCCATCGAAGGGGTGTAGTAAGCCCGTTGGGTTCGGGGCGTAACACGATGCATGTTTGGCGAGTAGCCCACGATGAACACTTATACCCTATTTGAGGAGTTAACCGATATAAGCCATTGTTTTGTGAATGCAAATGGTGACTCGTTATCATTAACTATATCAATCAATTTTAGATGATTAAGAGAGTGGGTGATCGAAAGGTGTGAAATTGAAAGGCCAATCCCGAGGCCCGTTCTTGAATTGATGAGTTGGATGATTGTTTACATGCTCACACTATTGGTTTCCTATGCGTGAATTAAATGTAAAACAGACACCCATGAGGTGGTCCATGGAGAAGATGGCCAAACAACTTCGAAGATGGTGGCTAAAGACCAATGTTCAATCCGATCTCAATTTGTATACAATTTGTATTACCTCACCATCTCTTGGGTCTTTCTATTCGCATTGCATTAAACACCCGATGAGTTGCGAGTTTTTCTTTCCTCGCACTTAGAATAGCTCATCATTTCAATACCTTGTGTGTCTACTTTACGCATTGCCATTTCAATACAAATTGTTTGATTCTTTTCCTTTCTTAGACTAAGATAAGACTAGTTTAGAACCTAAATGGAAAATACAAAAACATAATGCATGATCACCTAGTGGACTACTTAGATAACAACCATATTAAGTTTAGCAGTACCGAAAGAGCGTTAGTGGAAACATTAACGTAAGTTAGTCCCCGAACCCATAATCTCTGATTTTCGTGGAAACTGAAACAAAACTTCCACGTTTCAGTTGGGTATTCTAGCTGATCCTGACCTAGGCTAGTAGCGACTCCTATTTTGATAAAAAAAGATAAAATCAATCTGTTGTAACACAAGATATAGATTTAGAGAAAATTCACGTTTATGATCAATGGACCATAAGGATGATCAAAAGATCGATATTTTAGTAAGACGTTTTTTATGACGTGCCAAACGAATCGTTTCTTGAAAACTTACCTTTAAACCCGCTTTATCGAGTACGGCCCTCAAGAGGTAAGTCACGATAGCAATGTCAAAGGTTAGGAGATAGCATCATGATTGGGGCTGTAGCAGCTAAGATCGTCGTCAGGGTAGGGTTCTTGGCTTGTCGCTGGTGGGAGTGGAGGAAGCAGCATCATCTTGTCTGCGAGGATCTCGGCCAAACCAAACTCATTTTCTCTCTTTCTCACGTGTATCACTCGTATATTTTGAGATTATGATTGCCGACCACTCAATTAAGAGGCATAAGTGTGCATTTATAATGGGCAAAAGGACACTATAAGTGTCATAACTTGTGTATGAAGATCACTTTGGTGCCATAACTTTTTTTCGGATCGCTTTGGTGTCAAGTCGGAGAAAAAACGATCACTTAAGTGTCATAAGTTTTTTTTGGATCACTTCAGTGCTAAAATTTTTGAAAAACGATTACTTAAGTGACAATCTCTAGCGAGCCTCCGTCCAGCCATGTTAGCTTCAGAAATTAATAAAAAAAAATGCCACGTCAGATTTCCGGTGAAAAATTCTGTATGGCACTAGAGTTGGCACTTAAGTGATCGTTTTTCAAAAATTTTAGCATTTAAGTGATCGGTTTTCAAAAATTTTAGCACTAAAGTGATCCAAAAAAAAGTTATGGCACCAAAGTGAGCGCCGTACACAAATTATGCACTTGTAGTATTCTTTTGTCATTTATAATGTAAACCTAGGTTTTTCTCACTATCGCGAGCTTAGTTTATGCCTTCCTTATATGATGGTCTCTAATAACGTAAGGCTAAATTGTAATCAAACTTTAATGGGCTGAAATATAATCAAATTAAGCTCAATTAGGCCGTCTTGCCTTGAAATTTTTGGCCGCACTGCCCTCAAGCCTCACCGAATTTTTCTTGATGTGTGGGCCAAATCTATGCAATTGACTTGAGTTTATTGGTCACCGCTAGTTTAATGCAAAATGCAATTAAATTTTATGCTATGCAAACTAGTTTTAATGTTTTTGCTTAGGGGTTAAAAATTAATCTTTAATTTTTTATACAATTAATTTCTAAATGGTTAGTCAGAATTTTGGATGTCAACAGTTTTTTGCTTCCAACCACTCACAATTTGACATATGTTCATTTTGCCACTTCAGTTGTGGAAATGAATAAATATCTAACCTTTTTTCCTCTTTCCGTCTCCTCTATCCAGCCACCTCTTGAAGGATGAACCATGCCAACGATGGAAGCTTCTTTGCTTCGTTGGTGTTACTGAACCTCCGCCCGCCATTGCCACTAGCGAAGTCGTTGGGGCCGCATCCAAGCCCAGCCACCTCACGAGCCATGGACAAGCAAAGCCTACGGCCATGGATGATGGGGGAGGAGGAAGACAGAAAACTCAAGACTGGAAGCTAATGGTCATGTCTTCCAGGGCCCCAAAACCTTTGGCCGAGGGCAAGCCAAGAGACCCACTTTGCAAAGAACCCATCTAAGCCATGGATGATGGAGGAACCCCTCCGGCGCACGAGCTACCTCTGGCTTCGTCTTTTTCTTTACTTCTCCAACACCTACAGATCTGGAATCGTGTTAGGGTATAGCGTCGCTTGCCCATGGCCATCTTCGCTTTGTTGGCGTAGGCAACTCGGCTTACATGTGCAGGAGCGGTGCCGGTGACTCTGCTAGTGGCCACGGCGAGGGGAGGTGCTGCAACATAACGAAGTTCTTCCTTGGCTGAGGCTGAATAGATACATGTAGAGGTGGCCACGGTTCGGAACCGGCGGTTCCGGTTCGTCGCCACGCGTGAACCGGAACCGGAACCGCCCCTAGTGGTTCCGGTTCCGGTTCGTAATTTAAAATTTTTAAAAATAAATTATAAAATAAATAATAAATAATTATAAAAATATGAAATAATGAATTATTCAATATAAATTATAATCAAAATGAAAATTGTAGGTGTGATCGGTTCTCGATTGGAACCGGGAACCGAACTGGTAAGACCGGTCTTTTAATTTTAGAACTAAGAACTGAACCGGCAAACCATAGAATTGAGAACCGAACCATTGGTCTGGTCCGATTCTAGGCGGTCCAATGAAACCCTTTGCTCTTAATTAGCAAAGGATCGTAGCCACAAAAGGCATACAACTTCACATTCTCATGGCTTGGCTTGGATTTTATAAACAACTCCTTTGATGGTCTCTTCATTCCCATTCGATGTGGGACTCTTGGCATTTGCATGAAGACAAAGCCAAAAGTCTCATATTGAAGGCGTTCAAGGCAAACCGAGAGTCCCACATCGAATGGGAATGAAGAGACCATCAAAGGGGTTGTTTATAAAACTCAAGCCAAGCCTTGTAATTAGAGTTTAATACACCCAAGTCAAGCATTACAATTGCAAATCAATGCACTTACAATGCATGGCAATTAGAGTTCAATTTGTTTTATAAAAAAAATTAAATAATGAAATTTTTTAAAAAAAATTTCATTATTATTATTATTATTTTAAATTTTTTATTTCGTAGAACAGGCCCAGAACCGGCGGTTCCGGGCTGGTTCAAATTTTTCGGGAACCGGAACCGGGCCCGTATGCCATAGGCCGGTTCCGGTTCCGAACTGCGGGCCCGGTCAACGGTTCCGGGCCCGGGTTTGACCGGGCCGGTTCCGGGCCAAACCGGCCCGTGGCCACCTCTAGATACATGGCAGTTTTTTATTTTTCTATATAATTCCACGTAAGTGGACATGTGTCAAATTATGAGTGGCTGGGACTAAAACATGCATGCCACATCTCCCATTGACGTGGTAGTTTCTAATCACCGAATATTTTCTCCTCCAACTTTTAGTCTTTTTTTTTTAGAATTTGTCCATTCTTTTTCGATGTGGGGTTGTGTTGATGCCGCGTAACATTAAAAAAGTCTAAAAAATGTCACATACACTTTCCATGCAAAGAAAGCCAACTGAATTGACAGAATTCTCCGGGTTCCTTTTTGGTGCAAATTTTAGGACTCAAATAAACGGAGTAAAAATTTTAAGACATGAGTGCACGAATTATGCAAGCTTTTGGACTCATTTTGGAATTGTCCCAATACTATAATAACATCAAAGGCAAATAATCACCGGTTTGGATCATTCGATGACGTGAATCCGCCTTTGTATTTTCCCTTGGTGTATGATATCAGCAAAGTGCTTTATGAGTGCGGAATTTGTCTATCCAAAGTCGGCATCTTCATCAAAAAAAGCAAAGAACTTGATCACTTTCGCTAAAGTGGTAGAACATATATTGGAGTTTCGAAGAATTGGATTCTAAAGAGTACAGATCTTCTTCAGTGCCCTTAAAGATATTTAAGGGCACGGATGACGAAATTAATGTTTAGCGATTGTTAGTTCTGCGAAAATTTAATTTGATATATAAAGGGACCCGATTCTTGCATTTGTCATTTTCCTGGATATCATTGAATTAGCTTTGGACGGATACAACTCTGTAATAACTCAAGTGGGTCACCTGCAGAAATTACATATCCATATTTTGATGCAAATAGAATTTTGGACCAAAGTAAACGTAATTTTAGGGACTATAATTATGTTGGACTTGCTATGCTCGCTTATGTTTGAGGAAATGAGTGGCAGTTGAGCATTAAAAGCTTCGCAGTTTGGGTGGTTGTGTTTGGTGGCGAGATTGTGAATGACAAGACAAAAAGGGTTTTGCTTGGGGTTTCATGTTCACAAACGCTACTTACGCATCTCCGAACAAGGACGCCATTTGAAATTGTCGCACCTCAAAACACCGTAAGTATCGTCCAACACACGATGTAAGTATTGGACGCAGAATGTTTTCTTGTTTAATGCAGGCAGAACCTTCCAAGACAATAGTATTAAGAACAGAGGTTTACATTGCACGTGACTAAAAAGTGCTGCATTCAAGAGAAAGAGCAAAAACCTAATCCTTCGGTTCCATTGCTTGAGGACATAACCGTGGCCTGCGGAGCTATCCGAGTTGATTAACATGTGCCGAGTGAATCGAATTTCTAGTTTTGATTGACTCGGGGGAATGGGAATGGACCGTTTGTGGAGTCACCTAGAACAGTACTCACAAATTCATCCATGGCCTCCACACTAGACCCCTTCTCATCATCACTGCCTTCTTTCACAGCTTCCCTCATTTGTCCCATCACTGCATTGGCCCTCTTCTTCATCTCCCCTCCTTTTCCCTCCTCTTCCAACACCATTTCAATCACCTGCTTCACTTCCTCGGCTTCAATCCTGCTCTCGACCCCGCGCGTAAGCTCCACGCACACCCCCATCTCCTCGACAATCATCTTGGCATTGTACGCCTGCTCGGCTGCCATTGGCCACCCCACGATGGGCACCCCCTGGCTCAGGCTCTCCATAATTGAGTTCCACCCGCAGTGGCTTATGAATGCGCCCGTTGAGCCGTGCGAGAGGATATCTAATTGTGGCGCCCAATTTCGCACCAGCAAGCCCTGCCTGCTCCCAGTCACTCGGTCCTCGAACCCCGGCGGCAACCACTCAGGTTGGAACTCACCTTTAATATCGAAACCGAGTGGCGGCCTAATGACCCAAAGGAAAGGCTTGCCACTTGATTCCAAACCAATGGCTAACTGCATCATCTGGCTAGCACTTATAGTGTTTTGTGAACCGAAGGATATGTACAAAACAGAGATTGGACCATGTGAATTGAGGAAGTCTTGGCATTTCTCTAGGGACTTTCCAAGAGCTTTTCCCGTATGCTTTTGGAGGGATTTTGATGTAGAGTTGGGAGAGTTTGGTGATGATTTTTGGAGCATGTGAGAAGGGAGTAGTGGACCAATGGCCCAAACAGGGACCTTCAAGTACTTTTTCAAGAGATCGAACCCAAGAGGCTCAATTTCCTCAACTGAATTGCACAACCAACCATCTGAGGCCAAAGAGAGCTTGATCTGAACCTGAAAGAACTTGGACCACTCATCGGTAGTGTCCGCCTCTCGGATGAACCGGTGGAGCTGAGAGCGGTGGAACCGGTACCGTTCGGGAAATCCAGGCACCGAGAACTCCTCAGCATCAGTCGAGCGGTGCGGGAGGTGAAGCCAGAGGGAGACGTAGGCCAGAGTGCCATATGCGCCACCTGTGGTGAAGGCGATGCTCTTCGTTCCAAGCCTCCTGGCGACGTCCACGGACCACCCGAAGAACACGTCCGAGATCACGCAAACAGGTGGCCGGCCCTCTTCGGTGATTATGTCGGATATGAGGCGCTCTACGGGAGCAGCAAGGGACGCAGATGAGTGGAAAAGTGTCGCAATCTTATTGAGCGGCAAGTTCTCTGTGTTCTCGGTGTTGGGGGGCAAGCCGTGGTCGGTGCTGCAGAAAGGGAGCTCATAGAGGCGGATTCCGGAGTCGGCATTGGAAGGGGACAAGGTGGAGCGGAGGTACTGGAGGTTCAGGGGAGTGTTGGCGAGAGTGACGACGAAGGGGGCTTGGCGGCGGATGCGACGGGCGAGGGCGAGGAAGGGGATGAGATGGCCATGTGCCATGAAAGGTAGCATCACTATGTGGCCATGAGACTGAGATTGAGACTGAGAATTCATCGAGTCCTGTGGGTTCCAAGGAAACCTCAACTCAATTCTCTCGTTATATGCTCGAAAAGAATTTGACTTCGTGGGAAAGGTTGTTTTGTACTTTTGTTATATTGCACTCGTGTTCTTTTCGCGACATCTTTTATAGACAGCACATTAAGATGGTTGTCATCTGTTTTGAACCCTACAACTATAACATTTTTTCATTATTTTCTCCTTTTCGATGCACACTGCGTTCGACGTGTTATCACCGAAACTATCCCATGTCTCAATACTTAAAATCTTTATGAAATTTTTTTCTTATGATTGGCCCGGATGGGGGTGCTCGAAACGGTTTGTATAGCGACCATTCTTCCCGGCCACATCTCTTTGTGATCAGGCGCATGAGATTATTTTGTGGCAAAGTGGGGAATTGCGTTTGCCCTTGCGTTGGGGTCAGCAATTTTGGTGCTCTTCTGTTCTTTTCATTTACGTAGGAGGTGACAAATTTGAACCCGCAGCTCGAAGTATCCGTTCCACCTAACAGTCTAATAGGGTTTGACGGGTGTAGCACATGCAGCTATGATAAAGCTGACATTTGAAGATAAATAATTGGAAGCACTAAAAGCTAGGTAAGAATGTTTTCTCTTATTAATTTAGGTTGTAATATTAGGTGCCCAAGATAAAAATAAGCGTGTATTGGATAATATTAGGTTATCAAGTCTCACTTGAATTGTTTTCTTTTTGTTTCATTGACTATTCTATTGAGTTATTATTTTTGTTTGCATCGTTTGCCCATCTTTAATTTTATCAATTTTTTTTTAGAAATCACTAAACTCAACTAGAGTAATAAACTTTTCTCTGACTATGTTATAATATTTGTTTGTCTTGCTTGCCCATTTTTAAAATTTATGAACCAACCTCAATTAGAGTGATAACTAATTTTTTTTCCAACTAAGTTAACAACTAAGTTTGCATTACCAGCTCCCGTCGATTTAGTTGCCAATATTAACATAATTTTTTTTGGTAAATATCTTTTTTTTTGGGTAAATATCAACTTCTCTTATTTCCAACAAAAAAACATAAGATTCTCTTATTACTTTTCTATCAGGTTACCACCTCTATTTGCCCTGTTTACTAAGTTTTGAAATGTATCAATTATTTTTTGGAAATTATCAACCTCAATTAGAAAGATTATCAATTTTTCTCCGATCAAGTTACTGACTAGGTTTGCATTGTTAACTCGTATTTGAGATTGAGATTGAGATGGAGAATCATCAATCGAGTCCAGTTGGTTCCAAGAAAACCTCAACTCAATATGTCGTTGTTATATGCTAAAAAAGTACAAAGAATGAGCTGTTCAAGATTTGAAGAAGACGTGAGGCTGCCGTGTGCATGGCCGCTGTTTTGCATGGTTTTGTTCCTTTTGCGAAAGCACTCATCAGTAGGGGTGTCAAAACCGAACCGAAATACAAACCGAACCGAACCGAATCGAACCGAAAATTTCGTGCATTTCGGTTCGGTTTCGGTTTCGATTCGGATCATTAAAATAAACCAATTTTTCTTTTCGATTCGGTTTATTTCAGTTTGGTTCGGATCGAACCGAACTGAAATAAACACTTCGGTTTATGGCTATTTTTCCCTCTCTCTCCCCTTCTCTCTCCTCTCTCCTCTTTCTCTTTGCTTAATGAACTTGAAACCAAAAACCGATCCGAACCAAATTGAGTTTTCAGTTCGGTGCAAATTCGGTTCGGTTCAAGGAGACACCCTTAATGGCTCGGTTCGGTTCGATTTTCTCAAAAAATCGAAACGAACCGAACCATTTACACCCTTACTTATCAGACTAGAAAGGCCAATGGTTGTCATCCACTTGAGCCACACAACCATGGCCAAACATTCTGCCCCCACTTTTTCGTTTTTCAGTGTACAAAATCACGTGCAACATTGCGTCGGACGCGTTTCTTGCTAATTAATTGTGGCAGAACAGGCGATTGGGTTGCCCTTGGGTCTTGTACTATCTTTGTTTTGGAGTCGGCAGCAATTGCGGTGCTCTTCTGCTTGTTCTTTCCCATTTCGGTGGTTGTGATACATGTGAACTCAGCTGCTCGACATACTCATTCTACCTAGCAGTCTCACATGGATTTTACTGGTGTAGTAGATGGAGCCATGAAAGAGCTGCTGACCTTTGAAGATAAATTATTGGAAGCACTAGATGCTAGGTAAGATTGTCTTTGTCTGATGGTAAGTGTTGAATTTACATTAGGCTGTAAGTTCCGTTTGTTTCGCGAAAAATATTTTCCTCCTTTTTTAGCATTTGGCTCGCTTAGAAAAATGAGTTAACGGAAAACTTATGCTTAAATTGAGGAAAATGATTTCCTTTTTGAAAAATTTGGATAACATTTTTCAAAATATGACTAGGTATCGGTGCTTAGATCCGGAGCTCTATGCTTGGACACGAGAACCCTAATGATGATTCTCAGGTCCCTGACCTTCAAGACCAGGTCTCCCACATTCGGGCCTAGGTCCATCGAGGCCAGGCTCGGGCCTCTAGTGCCTGCGCCCAGGTTCATTTAGGTCAAGCCCAATTCTTCTATTTTATCGCTCAAGGACTTGATTGTGACCCGTGGAATCTATCTTAGTGGTTAGCATAATCCCAATTCTTCTGTTTTTATCACTCGAGGACTTGATTGTGACCTGTGGAATCTATCTTAGTGGCAAGCATGTACCAAGTGACTCGAATTTTTAGCTTTGTCTTATAATTTGACTAAGAGGGACGAGGAGGATGCTCCGTTTGTGGAGTCACCTAACATGGTCCTCACGAATTCATCCATGGCCTTGACACTAGACCCCTACTCACAATCACTGCCTTCTTTCACAGCTTCCCTCATTTGTCCCATCACTGCATTGGCCCTCTTCTTCATCTCCCCTCCTTTTCCCTCGTCATCCGACACCATTTCTATCACCTGCTTCGCTTCCTCAGGGTCGATCCGGCTCAAGACCCCACCATGAGATCGAGATCGGGCTTGAGAATGATCCATTTAGTCTTGTGGTTTCCAAGAAAACCTCAACTCAATATGTGTTGCTATATTCTCAAAAAGTGCTAAGAGTTTTGGTTGAGCGGTTCACGATTGGAGAATACCTAAGACTGCCCGGGGCGCAATTGTTGTTCTGTATTTTGTTGTTGTGCTTGGTTTTGTACTTTTCGAGAAAGTTTTACAGGCTGCAAAAGTCCAATGCTTGTCATCCACTTGAACCCTGCAACTACGGCCAAACATTCTGTCACTCTTTGCACTTTTTTGGTCTACAAAACCACCCAAGATTGCGTCGGACTTGTTTTTTGTGAGTGAGTCGTGTGGCAAGGTACGCGATTGCGTTGCCCTTGTGTCTATTCTACTTTTGTTTTGGGGTCAGCAATGATGGTGCTCTTCTGTTTGTTCTTTCCTTTTTCAGTAGTTAAACTTGAACTGGCAGCTCGAAATATTCTTTTTACCAAACACTTGAATGTGGAGAAAATTATCAAAAATGTTCTAAATCTATTGTATTTTTACCAATTTAGTCATCAACCTTTTAATTGAACCGATTGAATTCTAAGCATTTTCATATTTTGCCAGTTGATTCCATCTGACTATTTTATTTGGAAATTGCTGGCGTGGACGTTCTTTTTTTTAATAGTATTTTGAATTTTTTTTCTTTTTTCGTAACTTTTCTTTACTTTTTCTGGTTTTTTGAGTGAGGGCCGGTGAGGGCATTGCAGCCATCACCCAGAGTGGCCACTAGGCAAGGGCTTGTGTCCCTCTAAGTGGCCAAAGAGGGGTTGGCGGCCCTCACCGACCAAAGCAAGGGCACGCAATCTCTCGCCCAGATCCAACGAGGGTTGCGACATCTCGCCTCCTTGCTAGATTTGGGCCAAGTGCGGGCTTGGCAACCCTTGCCAACCTTAGGCGAGGGCGTCGCAGCCCTCACCAAGTACTGGCGAGGGTCGGTCGCCGATCCTCACTCCCAAAACTAGAAAAAAGTAAAGAGAAGGAAAAAAAAGAAAAAAATCATAAAAATTCAAAAAATTATTAAAAAATATCCACGTTTTTGGCCATGCCTTATAGGACGGTCAGCATTCACTTCAATAATTTTCGACCTCTAGCAAAGCTTGCCCTACGGCAAGGCTCAACCTCACCAGCCCTTACCTCTGGCTAGTTGTCGGCCCTTGCTGAGTCCTAGCAACCAACTAAGGGAAGAAGGGAAAAAAATAACAAAAAAGGGAGTAAAAGGAAAAAGGAAATAAAAAATTTGAAAAATATTATGAAAAATTATCTGCATCAGCGCCAACGGTGCCACGTATGATGACTAGTGTCCACTTCAGCAATTTCCGATCAAAATTGATCGGATAGACTCAATTGGCAAAACGTGAAAATATTTATAGCTCAATTCATACAATAAAAAGGTGTAGCACTGA
Organism: Syzygium aqueum; assembly: GCA_031216185.1. NCBI lineage: Eukaryota > Viridiplantae > Streptophyta > Magnoliopsida > Myrtales > Myrtaceae > Syzygium > Syzygium aqueum. The sequence goes on from CM062238.1 coordinate 22,704,109, forward strand.
ATTGACAAAAGTGTAATAGATTTAAGATTTTTTGGATAATTTTCCCCGATTTGAAGTATTAATCTTTTCGACTTATAGTCTTTGCTTTTAAAATTTGGCAGTTCTGTTTTGATGTGGGGATGTGTTAATGCCACATAACATTAAAAAAGTCTAAAAATGTCACATATACTTTCCATCCCAAGAAAGCCGACTGAATTGACGGAATTCTCCAGACTCCTTTTTGGTGCAAATTTTAGGACTCAAATGAACAAAGTAAAAGTTTTAAGACACAAGTGCGCGGATGACGTGAATCTGCCTTGGATTTTCCCCTGGTGTATGATATTAGCAAAGTGCATTATGAGTTCGGAATATGTCTATCCAAAGTCGGCATCTTCATCACAAAAAAAGTACAGAACTTGTTCACATTCGCTAAAATGGTACAACATTTATTTGGAGTTTCCAAAATTTGGATTCTAAAGAGTACAGATCTTCTTCAGTGCCCTTGAGTTATCTTTCTTAAAGGCACGGATGACGAAATTAATGTTTAGAGATTGTTAGTTTTGGGAAAATTTTATTTGATATATAATGTGACCCGATTCTTGCATTTGACATTTTCCGAGATATAATTGGATTAGCTTTGGATGGATACAATCCTGAGGTAAGTCAACTAGGTCACCTACAGAAAATAAATAACCATATTTTGATGCAAATAGAATTTTGGACCAAAGTAAACGTAATTTTAGGGGCTATAATTACGTTGAACTTGCTATGTTAGCTCCGAATTAAGTTTGAGAAAATGAGTGGTAGCTAAGCATTAAAAGCTTAGAAATTTTTTTGTTGTTTTATTTTACTGTAACTCTCAACTTACTCTTAAACTTTTATCTTACTTTTTGCAAAGCGTGGAAGTCGAACCCTACACCTAAAACTAATCGTCCCCGCCCCTAATCTCCCTGAGAATGTGAGAATTGAACTCCCCACCTCTCCATTCCCTCTCATGTGGGAAGGGTGGCTAATGGAGCAAGCCTCAGTGATTAAAGCTTGGGGTTTTCGTTGGTGGCGAAATTGTGAATGACAAGACAAGAAGGTTTTCGATTGAGGTTTCATGTTCACAAACGATACTTTTTAAATCTCCAAACTGTTGAGAAAACATCCCAATAGATTTTGAAATTAACAAAACTATTCATATATGTCTTGTAAATCTGATAAATGTCTCGAAGTATTTTGATTTGGAAAATTATTCTTGGAAGAGAAGCATATGGCAATCTTAAATCTTATTGAAGTTCAGATTGTGGAATATACTTCAAATGAAAGAGGATTAGACTTTATACTGGAGATGAAAAACTTCAGACTCAGAGAACTACTTATGTTCCTATTGTGACACAAGTTCAGAACATATATAACGGCTAATAATCTTGTTTGGATTTCACATTTTCAAAGATTTGATTGACTCAATCTACAAATCGACATTATGATGCAAAACATCTTAATTGATTGGCAAATCAATCTAGACAAAAGTTACCTTGTGAAGAGAGAAGTTCTACTATGGAAACTAAGACTTTGGTTGCATGGATAACTAGAATCTATTGAGATTTAGATTTTGTCACTCAATGGCTACTCAGTTTTCTTGATACAAATATGTCCAATGAGTAGATTGGAAGATGATCGATCCTCTGGAGACTGTCCATTGAAAGTGGAGGAGTATAAAAAGAGACCAAGGTACCGAGAAGCAAGTAAGAGCCAAAGTTCAGAATCTAGAATTCCAAAGTCTGAGCGAACTTCAAGCCTATATACTTGTCTTTTGTAGGCTACATTTTGTGATCTTAAGAGAAATACTAAAAGCTTGATTGAGTGAGATAGTGAGACCTATCATATAGTGAGTATTATCACTCATTATTGTAATCTCTTGCTGATCATCTAGTGGAATTTGGCTAGTAGGTTGTCACCGAGGGAGAGTGGACATAAGTTTCATCTAAGCCGAACTACTATAAGTCTTGTTTGTAAATTCTCTTGTCCCTAAAATTCTTTCTGCATATTATATTATGTTGCACACTTGCTACACTGCTTCTAAAGTTCGTTTAGAATATGACCTTTGCACTATAAGTTCAGACTCAATCCTTGACATTTTCAATTATGCTATAAATTCGTTAAGAATTGTTAAAATTACCTATTGACTTCCATCTGGATGATCCTTGCTAGCTACATTACAAATAACGACGACATTTGAAATTGTTGCACCTCAAAACTTTGTAGATATGGTCAGACACATGATGTAAGTATTGGACACACAAAATACTTTCTTGTTTATTACAGGCAGAATCTTTCAAGACAATACTATTAAGCACATAGGTTTAGATTGTGCGTGAATAAAACGTAATGTATTCAAGAAAAACGAGCAGAATCCTAATTCTTCGGTTCTATCACTTGAGGACAACACCATGACCAGCGGAACTATCCGAATCGATTAACATGTGCCGAGCGAATCAAATTTCAAGTGATGGTGATGATTGACTTAGTGGAATGAAACTGTATAATTTGTGAAGTCACAAAGAACTGTCCTCACAAATTCATCAATGGCTTTGACACTAGACCCCTTGTCATCATCACTGCCTTCTTTCACAGCTTCCCTCATTTTTCCCATCACTGCATTCGCCCTCTTCTTCATCTCCCCTCCTTTTCACTCCTCTTCCAACACCAATTCTATCACCCGCTGCACTTTCTCGGCATCGATCCGGCTCTCGATCCCGGGCGTAAGCTCCACACACACCCCCATCTCCTCGACAATCATCTTGGCATTGTACGCCTGCTCGGCTGCCATCGGACACCCCACGATGGGCACCCCCTGGCTCAGGCTCTCCACGATTGAGTTCCACCCACAGTGGTTTAGGAATGCTCCTGTCGATCTGTGCGAGAGGTTATATATAATTGTGGTGCCCAATTCCGCACTAGCAAGCCCTGCCTGCTTCGAGTCACTCGGTCCTCAAACCCTGGCGGCAACCACTCGGATCGGAACTCACCTTTAATATTGAAACCAAGCAGCGGCCTAATGACCCAAATGAAAGGCTTGCCACTTGATTCCAACCCAATGGCTAACTGCATCATCTGGCTAGCACTTATAGTGTTTTGTGAACCAAAGGAAATGTACAAAACAGAGTTTGGGACTATGTGAATTGAGGAAGTCTCCGCATTTCTCTAGGGACACTCCAAGAGCTTTTCCCGTATACTTTTGGAGGGATTTTGATCTAGAGTTGGGAGAGTTTGGTGATGATTTTTGTAGCATGTGTGAAGGGACTAGTGGACCAATCGCCCAAACAGGGACCTTCAAGAACTTTTTCAGGAGATCGAACCCAAGAGGCTCAATTTCCTCAACTGAATTGCAAAACCACCCATCGGAGGCCAAAGAGAGCTTGAGCTGAACCTGAAAGAACTTGGACCACTCATCGGTATTGCCTTCCTCTCGAATGTACTGGTGGAGCTGAGAGCTGTGGAACCGGCACCATTCGGGAAATCCAGGCACGGAGAACTCCTTAGCATCAGTCCAGCGGTGCGGGAGGTGAAGCCAGAGGGAGATATAGGCCAGAGTGCCATATGCGCCGGTTGTGGTGAAGGCGATGCTCTTCGTCCCGTGCCTCCTTGCAGCGTCCACGGACCACCCGAAGAAACAGGTGGCCGGCCCTCTTCGGTGGCTATGTTGGAGATGAGGCACTCTACAGGAGCAGCGAGGGAAGCACCTGAGTGGAAAAGAGCCATGATCTGATTGGGTGACAAGTTCTCAGTGTTCTCGGTGTTGGGGGGCAAGCCGTGATCGGAGCTGCAGAACGGGAGCTCATAGAGACGGATTCCAGAGTCCGCGTCGGAGGGGGACATGGTGGAGCAGAGGTACTGGAGGTTCAGAGGAGTGGTGGCAAGAGTGATGACGAAGGGGGTTTGGCGGCGGGCGCGACGGGCGAGGAAGGGGATGAGATGGCCATGTGCCATGAAAGGTAACATCACTATGTGGCCTTGAGACTGAGATTGAGAATGAGAATCCATCGAGTCTCTGTGGATTCCAAGAAAACCTCAACTCAATCCTCTTGTTATATGGTCGGAAAGAATTTGACTTTACGTGAAATCTTTTGTAGACAGCACACTGCACTGGTTGTCAATGTCAACCATTTGAACCCGAAGCTATAACATTGTTTCCTTATTTTCTCCTTTTTGATGCACATTGCGTTTGACATATTATTATCGAAACTATCCCATGTCTCAAAACTTATAATCTTTATGAAATTTGTTTCTTATAGAAGATTATCATTGCTGATGTCTGCGATATAGAAGGCTATGGTTGGCCTGGACGAGGGTGCACGAAACGGTCCGTATAGCGACCATTCTTCCCCGTCACATCTCTTTGTGATCTGGCGCATGTCATCGTTAATTCTATGTCAACTATATGTATGTTACATCGGCGTGACAGTTGACACATGAGATTATTTTGTGGCAAAATGGGAGCATTGCGTTGCCCTTGTGTTGGGGTCAGCAATTTTGGTGCTCTTTTGTGCTCTTCATTTACGCAGGAGGTGACAAATTTGATGTGACAGATTTGAACCCGCATCTCGAAATATTCATTCTACTGAGCAGTCTAATAGAGGTTTGACGGGTGTAGTTGATGGAGCCATGAGAATGCTGACATTTGAAGATAAATCATTGGAAGCACTTAAAGCTAGGTAAGATTCTTTAGTCTTATCGTAAGCGTTGAATTTTACTTTAGGCTGTAATTTTTAAGTGTCCGAGAATAATAATAACAGTGTATTTGATAATAGCTTGCTAAAGTATCATGGATGTAATTAAAAGCTTATCTCCTGGTAGCTCGTCATGCAGCACGCTGATCCTTTCGCTGCCTCGCTGTTGGACGACTTGCCCAGGTGCCTTGTTCTCATGATTGGCCAAGCCATTGCTAATCTCTAGCAATTACTGTGAGTGCAGTTGCGACCCAACCTCGAGGTGGCACCACCTAGGAGTTCGACTAATGAATTATTAAGTCTATACCTAATTCGGGCCCTCCTAAGCCCTATCAACTCGTAACTTAAGGTTGAAATTCTTAACGTGCAGATGATTTTCATTTTAGAGTCGCCACTAATCTATTTACTGTGGGTCGATTAGAAACCCAAATAAAATATAGAGAGATGTACTTTATTCCTACGAACCGGAGATTATAAGTACAGGAACTTGATTATACTAGATTTACTCTAACGCTCTTTTGGTATCTTTTCTTTTCATGAAATTTTCATGAAAATGTTTGAGCAGGCAGTCTGGATCTATTTTATTACTTCTTAACATGTAGGATGATCATGCGGGTGCACAAATCACTAAATTAACACCCAATAATGAAAGCAATAAATAAATTACTAGATAGGGAGAATGACGTACCTCGAAACAACGTAAGCATTTGCGTTGTTAGCTAGAAGATCAAATTGATAATCCTAATATGAATTCTAATTAACAAGCAGTTCACACAATATATTTTTTAGGGTTTTCGCTTATTTTAATTAAAACTAATCCATATGCAATGACATGCAAAGTATGGTACACATTTAAATAAACTTAACATGCAAGCTACATGACACACGATTAAATGACCTAACTCTAATGACGGACAAATGATTTTTTTGTATTTTTCCAATAAAATTCCGAATAGAGAAAACATGCCTAAATTAACATGCAAGATGTTCTGGAAAAGATAATTTAACCTATTCTAAAGGGGCTTCTTTTTGGTATTTTTTTATGAAAATTCGAAATAATGAATCACCCAAAATAAACCATTAAGATTTGGAGAATGTCTAAATTAGACTAGGAAATAAATTACTTTAAATCCTAATTTAAATTGGAAAATTATCCTATTTTTCTAGCATATTCAGGTTATCCTATTCTATTCAAACAAAATTATTTAAAACACATCATAAACATGCATCATTATCTTCTAAGAAAACAATTCAAACTTTAACTAATTCTTTTTGGATTTTTTTAGGAAACAATTCAAGTAGATAACCACCGCCATCGAAATCAATCCACGCAATCAGCAACATTTGTTTTATCATCTTTGAATTAGGAAAATGATATAAACTAGCTATTATATCCATGTGGTTATGGATATTGATGGAAGGCTATTCGTTTAAATTTGGGAACACAATAAAATCTATTGTCGTATCCAAATGGTTATAAATAAAGTGAAGATTTTTCGTGCCATTGAGTATTGTATCTCATGATTAAGATCGAATAGTCGTCCAGGCACGTTGTTACCTAATTTGTAGATATACCATGCATCATTCAAAGATATCAACTAATCCACCAAAGATATTTAGACCAATCAAATTAGGCAATTAAATGTTTGAAACAATAGTGGATAATATTCTTACCTAATTTGCAGATAACTTCCAAGTTTGAGCTTGACTTCAGATCGGGATCCTGAGTCATGGGGCGGTCGACGACGAAGACTAGCGACGGTGACGGCAATAGCGGTGGCGCTTCACGGTGGCTTAACACAAGGGGGGAACTCAATTGACAATGGAGCATTAGTCACAGCACGGCTGGACAACAGCTCGTGACATGGACGGTGGAGCGACGGGGGCGTCGCGCTACACTTTCGCACGCCTATGGATGTACTTTCATTTTTCACAAATGAGGAAGCTATTCTCGAATGAGCTACTAAGGTCCAAAATAGATATTTCGCCCAAACGTCTCATAGATATCTCATCACTAGACAAACGAAGGTCTCTCCTAAGCCATACCTCACGTGAGAGCAGGTAATTTTTTATCTTTCTATTTAGCCTAAGTTTTGATTTGGAGTTGCTACTAGTAAGTTTTGATTTGGAGTCGCCACTAGTCATTATTGGTCAACTAGAAACCCAATCGAGACGTGGGAGAACCATCTCAATTTCTGCAAACCAGAGATTACGTAAGTAAAGGGATTTAGTTACGCTAGTGATCCCAAATTGAGATCTCTAACGCCCTTTCGGTACCTAAAATGATCCGATGTGTCTAAACATGTCACGCGAGTTCGCAAGGCTTATCCACTAATTCTAATTATTCTAATCGGGAGAAATCAAACAATCAATAAGGAAATGCGCAATCAATTTCAATCAAACACAACAATCCTAAAATGTCTCTAAAATGAAAATCAATCAAAACACCCAAACCCTAGTAAAGCCTTAATAGCTTGTTCATTCAATGACTTGTTTTGTCTTAGAGTTTGAGGGTTTTTTAGGGGTCAAAACCCTTTTTATTCCCTAAACTGAGGAGTTCTCAAAAATACTGTTTACACTTAAATTTCACCAACCATTTAGTCGTAATTTGCATAGAAAATTAGGGATTAAATTTTTAACTCCTAAACAAAAATATTTAAATTGCATAGCATATAGTTTAGGTTCATTGTAGTTTAATTGCATTTTGCATAGGACCGGCGATGGCGAACGAGCTTAAAATTTATCGAATGGGACTCGGCTCGCTCGGAATACAAGGGCCAGGAATTACAAGTCAAAAGGGCTCGGTCGTTTTAATTTGAGCTTAATTCAGCCCATTGTGCTTAATTAAATAAAAGCCCAAGTTAATTCAGCCCATTTAAATTAAATTAGAGCCTAAGCCCAAGTCTAAGCCCATTAGGACTAGAGAGCACATCTAATTGACCTAGGTTAGCATTATATATACATGATTAGGTCAGATTTTTGGGACACGGCGCATAATTTTCAGATCTGAAATTTTTGAGAGAGACACGTGATAATTGAGAGGAAGAGAGGGAGAGAGAAGTCGGTGCGCCGCGTCCCCATCGCCACTGTCGCTCACCGCAACGACACCAGCCGCCGACCGCCGCGTGCCACACACCGCCGCCTCGCTGGAGAGGTACGCCGTCCTTGCCATGCCACGCCTCACCGCTCGCCAAGTGTCGCCGAAGACCCCCTGCCGTACCGCTACCACGCCATGCCGGACGCCTCAGCCGCGTCTCACTGCGCGGACCGGCGCCCGCCAGCCTCCGGATGCTATTGCCCCTTCGCCGGTGCTCCTCATCACCATCCCGTCGTCTTGCCGCTGCTGTTCTGCCAGCTACAGCAACTACCAATGCCCGAAGCAACCACCATAGCCGCCAGATGCTGCTGCTCTACCAGACGTCCACAGCCGCCCGACGCTCTTCAGCCCAGTCCGTCCGCCGCTGACCCCTTCGCCGGAGTCTCGCCAAAGCTGGAGCGCCGCTGCACGTCGCCTCTACTGCGCTTCCCACCGCAAACTGCTGCCGCCCACGCCGGCGCCTGACACCGCCGCATCCCGCCACTTCTCTACCGACGTCCTCAGTCAACCACCGAGTTGTTGCCCCCTGTCGCCACTAGCCGCCGACGAACCCACCAGAACAGTCCTCGCCAAGTTGCTGTCCCGCTGTGTCGCCGCACGCCACCGTCCTGACGTTGCCGTTGCCGGTTGTCTTGATCCCGATCGATTCGAATTTGGAGATTATCTGCAAATTAGGTAATTGGACATTATCCTATATTTTTTCAGAATATTAAATTTCGTTAATTTAATTGCATTTTACATTGGATTTGGCGATGGCGAACGAGCTTAAAATTTCATTGAATGGGACTCGACTCGGTCGAAATGCAAGAGTCAGGAATTACAAGTCAAACGGGCTCGATTGTTTTAATTTGAGCTTAATTCAGCCAATTATGCTTAATTAATTAAAAGCTCAAATTAATTCAGCCCATTTAAATTATATTAAAGCCTAAGCCCAAGCCTAAGCCCATTAGGACTAGAGGGTCCATCTAATTGACCTAGGTTAGCATTATATATACACATTATTAGGTTAGATTTTTGAGAGACACAATTAATTCATATCAGAAATTTTTGAGACGCGAGAGACCAATTGAGAGAGAGAAAGAGAAGGAGGCCGATGCACGAGCTACGCCACCACCATCCACCGCACGCTCGGGGACCGCCTAACGCCGTCATCAGTGAAGCAGCCCCTTTGCTGCACGCAACAGCCTCCCGCCGTGCCGAGCCACCTGCTGTTTCGGCCATGCACAACCGTCGGAGGACCATCGCCCATAGCCGCCGCCTCTCCGCAGCTGTGCCTCATCGCGCCACGCGCCGCCTCAGCCACGTCCACTACAGCCCCTTGCCGACGTCGCTACCGCTGCGTCCCGCCGCCTTGCCGCTGCTGCCGGGCCTTTGTCCCTGCCTTACCGACGTCCACTGTTGCTGTTCCGCCATCCACAATAGCCACCGACGTTGTTCCGCCCCTTCCACAGTCGCTTCTACCACCAGTCACCAGGAGACCCGCCACGCCAACGTCGCCGCCTGCCGCCGAAAGCTACACCACGCCATCCCCGTCGTTGTTCTGTCCAAGCCCCAACCAAACGCTAGATGTTGCCCTGCCGTGAACCACCCTTCCACTGTGACACACGCAAGCCGCCGCCGCCATCGACGCCCGTACGCCGTGCTGCCCCACCGGAACAGCCAGTTGCCATCGCTCACGATTGCTGGAGACGCCCGCCGGTGCTGCCGTGCCTCACCGTCCCGTCGCCGGTTGTTCCAATCCCGATCTGCAAACTCGATCCCGAGTCAGTTTGAATTTGGAGATTATCTTCAAATTAGGTAATTGGACATTATCCGATATTTTTTTTAGAATATTAAATTTTCTAATTTGAATGTTTGAATATTTCGTGAATATCATGTGGAATATTAAATATATTAGGATAATTATCTGATATCTGTAATATTTTAAAATATTCAAAATTAGGAAAATTTCCTAATTTATCAACATATCTGGACGACTATCCGACTTTGTCCTAAGGTACGTTACGCGACGATACGGAAAATTATTATCCTATCCATAATCACTTGGATACGATAATGATTTTTATCTGCTTTTCAAATTTGAATGATCGACTTTCCGTCAATATCTATAACCCTATAGATATGATCGATAGTTCAATTTTTGAGCCTAATCCGAGTTTGAAATAAATATGGCGGATCGCGTGGTTGTTTTGAATGTGGATGTTATTTCTATTTAAATTGTTTTTCCTTTTCAAATAAAAAGAAAATTCAAAAAAAATATCGGTTAGGATTTGAATTAGAGTTTTGCATGTTTAGGGAATCATAAATATATCTAGAAGATAGAGTAATTATTTAATTTAAATTATGACTTGAGATAATCTATTTTCTAGTTTAAATTAAGTAATATTCTAATCTTAATAGATAATTTAGGTCATTTTTTAATTTCGAATTTTAACAAAAATCCCAAAAATAAGTCACGTTAGGATATGTTAAATCATTATAGATTGCATGTTATTTTAGGCATTTTTATTATTCCTAATTTCAATGAGAAAAATACCAAAAATAAATCATTTGTCTGTCATTAGAATTAAGTCACGTCATCGCATGACATACAGTTTGCATGCTAAGTTGCATTAATTCGCATGTCATTTTTGCACGTCATTACAAATAGATTAGTTTTCATTTTTTTTTTGTAAAGGTAAGCTGTATTACTTTTCTGAAACACCTAATACAAGAGAACGCAAAGAAAAAGCAAAACCTCTAAGGGACAAGAACCTGAAGAAGGAGGGGGGGAAGAAGAATACACAAAAGGCCAGACAGAAGCCTACAACAGCCGAACCAAATAGAAACCAATAACTACAACCATTTAAGAAAAAATGGAAGGCGAGAGCTCCCAGCTCCTTTGAATTCTTCTATTTGCAGGTGTGTCCCCAACTTTACCCAGTGATAGCACTTTGTCCTTCACCAATTTGAACAAGTGCTTGCAAATCCCCGGAATATAGATACTTTTGTTCCTGAAAAGAAAGTTATTCCGCTCCATCCATACAATGTGGCAAAGTGCTCCAAATGAGAACCGAGCAAGTTGATGAGTAAAGGCAGGGCCTCCACAAACTTTGTTAGCCCACAAAATGAGCTCTAGCCATGGACGATTTCGCCATGGGAGGTTACATTTGGTTGCCCAAAAGTATGCAAGCCTACTAGTTGTGGTGCATTCAAAGAAAAGGTGGTTGATGAAATCCGGGGTATTGCGACAAAAAGCACATAATCCAAATTCTATCCGTCGATTTTGAATGAGAAAGACCTGGGTTGGAAGCCGGTTTAAAGACACAATCCATAAAAGGAAGGAGTGTCTGGAAGCCAAATGAGGGTTCCAAACAAAGGAGTGCCATGGAGCAGGGTGACCTTTCTTCCTAAAGTGGTTCCAAGCACTAGCCACCGAGAAGGGTTCGGTCGGATTGGGACCCATATCAAGTTGTCCAGGACGTCATCGTCAAAGCTTGGATGGGCTTCAATTCCATCCATAATAATACTCAAGGTGGTTGATGGTTGCCACGTGGAATGAAAGAAATCCTAAACCGATGTATCCCGGGGAATCCAGGACTAGTAGATGTCGATATTATTGAAACGAAGATAAAGGGGCCCTGAGGTGTGCCACCAATCGAACCAGAAGGATATCGCCCTACCGTTGCCAATCTTCCATCGGAAAATAGTCTGAGCTTGGACACACAAATCAAGAATTTTCTTCCATGTCCATGAACAGTAGGTGGGCTTGGAAGCAACCCAAAAGTTTGACTTCTTTAAGAAATTGGAATGAATCCATTTGCACCACATGGATTCCTTGTCAGTGAAAAGGATCCATATGTGCTTTAGAGTCATGGCACGATTATATTCAGTAAGTCTACGAATCCCAAGCCCGCCTTCTTTTTTCGGGAGACAAACAGTATTCCAAGCGACCTTAGCACCACCAGCGCCGAGGTCAGGGCCCTTCCAAAGAAACTGCCGAAGAATAGACTCAATACTATTCAAAACCGACTTTGGTAGGGAGAAGATCGTGGCCCAATAGACCTGTATGGAATGCAAGACAGATTGAATAAGTTGCACACGACCAGCAAAAGAAAGGAATCTTTGGGCCAGGAGCGGGCGCGCGCCGTAATATTATCGATCAAAAGTTTGCAATCTTCTTTACGAAGCCTAGAAGAAATGATGGGCACTCCCAAGTAACGAAAGGGGAGTGACCCTTGTTGAAAACCAAGACAATGTAGAATAGTGTTATGAAGATCAAGGTTTCCTCCCGAGAGGTATACATTACTCTTGTTGGGATTTGGCCTTCGGCCCGACCAATTTGAGAACAAATCAAGCGATTCCTTTATAAGCTCAATTGATTTAGTGTGTCCTTGCGAGAATAAAAGGACATCATCAGCGAAAAATAGATGTGATATGCGAGGCCTCTTGCAACGCCAAAACCATTAGAAGTCCGGTTTGTTAGTTTTGGTCTTGAGAATAGCTGAGAAGATTTCCAAAGTGAGGATGAATAGGTATGGAGATAGGGGGTCGCCCTGCCGAATCCCCCTGCTGCTAGCAAAGTAACCATGTAACTCTCCATTGATGGATATGGAGAACTTAGCGGTTGATATGCATATCATGACCAACTTAACAAATGAAGCTAGAAATTTAAAGGCCGTGAGCACCTTTTCTATGAAGCTCTAGTCAATCGTATCAAAGGCTTTGTGGAAATCAACCTTGATGGCGCATTTAGGCAAGTATGCTTCATGGTGAAAGTCAGCAAAGAGCTCTTGGGCAACCATAATGTTGTCATTGATTCTTCGACCTGAAACAAAAGCTGTTTGGGCTGGTCCAATCAATGCCAGCATAACCTTTGCAATGCGTCTAGCAAGGATTTTTTAGATGCATTTATAGATAGTATTACAGCAAGCAATTGGCCGGAAATCGTTCATGGCCGATACATTCGGGGATTTCGGCACCAACGCTAATATTGGTGTGGTTGATCTCCTTAAGTATTCTACCCGTGTCAAAGAAATCCTTTACCGCCTTCAGAACAGATGGTCCAATGGTCTCCCATGTATGTTTGAAGAACTCCACATTATAACCATCAGGGCTCGGAGCTTTGTTCTTAGCTAACGAGAAGAGGGTAGATTGAATTTCCTCCTCTGAGACCAGCTGAGATAAAATAGCTCTATGGTTTTCATCTAATACTTGCTTAAGAAGCGCCTCCAACTCCGTGATAGAAGGTTGGATCGGTGGTGGACCGCCATTTAGAAGATACTGAAATGGCCAATAATATGGTTACTAACCGCCTGAGATTCAGTAAGAAGCACTCCATCCTCTGCTGAAACAGTGAGGATTCTATTGTGAAGTCTTCTTTTGTTGACGTAGTGGTGGAAGTACTTTGTGTTCAAGTCTCCCTCCTTGAGCCATCGAATTCGCGATTTCTGCTGGAAAAAGGATTCTTCTTGGGATCTCAAGTCAGAGAAGGTTCATTGAAGACTTACTTCGCTTGCTATTAGGCTTTGATCAAAAGGATTTGACTTCAAGGCTGTTTGGACAGCGAAAAGATCCGAACGAGCTCGTTATGTTATGGAGGAAATGTCTGAGAAAGAAGACCTGTTCAAGAGTTTAAGCTTATGCTTGAGAGCCTTGAGTTTGCAGCACAATATAAACATAGGGGTGCCAACAAAGTGAGTGCCCCAAGCTTGGTTGACTAACTCCGGAAAAGATGGGTGAGTTGTCCAAAAGTTGAAGAATTTAAAAGGCTTGTTGGAAGATCTTGGCGGAACAATTTTGATCACTATGGGGCTGTGGTCGGATATACCAGGCGGAAGAAAGTTGGCTTCAAAGAAAGAGAATTGCTGGAGCCAACTGTCATTTATAAGTACGCGGTCAATCTTACGCATTTTCCGATTGGTGCCTGAAGAATGTGTCCATGTGTCACGACATCCTACATACCGAAGATCATCCAAGCCCGCCTAGTTGAGACCTTCTCGGCATTCATCAAATGTTGGGATCCACGGGGTTGAGCTGCCCACCCTATCTTCCGGGTCTCTAATTGCATTAAAGTCCCCAACAACAATCCAAGGTAAGTCTCCAATAGAGAGCCAATGGAGGTCAGCCCATAGTTGTCTTCTCTTGATGAAGGTATGCTCACCGTACACAATAGTAAGCAAATAAGATTCCTACAAGTTCAAAAATCGAGCTTGAAGATGGATTATTTGACCGGAAGAAAAGACAAGACTAATATCCATTTCATTGGGATCCCAACCAAACCAAATCCTCCTAAGAGGGGAGTAATCATAATTGGAAATCCATCGCCAAGTTGGGTATAAGCCTCAAGAAATTACAGCAAAAGATGAGGCTTTGACTTTGGTCTCAATGATCCCAATACAACGAAGATAGTTCTTACTAATAAAAGCCCTTAATTCAGCTTGCCTCAAGGGCGCAACTAGGCCTCGAATGTTCCATACACCAAAAAACATAGTAAAACGCAGAGCTATCGCTGAGATTTTCTCGGCTTCCTCCTTTTGGATCTCTTTCTAGAGGAAGGCGAACTAGGAAAAGCTTTGAGTTGCATAGAGATAAGAGCAAAACCAGATGAGGGTCTGTGTGGTTCATCCGAAGCACCAGACAAGGAGGCCTGAGATCTTGTGTTTGGAGGTGAGGCAGGAGCTATGTTCCTTTCTATATAGCCCTCCGAGTCACTACATTTATCCAGAAGTGGCTGGGACTCAGAGGATTCTGCAGTAGAGGCCTGCAAAGGAGGGGAATGAGCTTCGGTCAACTGATCAGTTTGGCCTATATGACTTGGACCAGAGGGAGAGCTTGGAGCTGGTACGAAGTCTGTGGCCGGAGCTTATTCTGTTACTGTGGTAGGCAGCACGTCAGCAGCACCTGCCTCGGGTTGCATCTCCGTCGTATGGAGTGCTGCAGAGTTAAGGATCACACCTGAAGATGAGCCTGGAAGGGATTGAGTGGGGGCAGAAGCAGTTGCTGATCGAGGATGCTCAGCAGGGGCTTTGCCTTTTCTGGAATTAGGAACAGGGGCCAGAGGATCGGCTACTTCCCTGTTACGGTCCAGCTGATTATCAGTAGAGGGGGTCAACTGGTTAGGTAGGTTTGCTGGAGGAACATTACTCTTCTTCCTATACACTTGAGTCCAGCCATTAGAGTTTTGGGGACTAGTGAACTCAGCTCTGTGATCAGGTTGTTTAACATGACAGTCAAACCCAAAGGATCCTTCTTTATGTCCGAAAAGGCCACAAGAGAAGCAGACTAATGGCTTCCATTCGTATTCAATGCTGATTTGGTTAACTTCACCATCCCATCTGAATTTCACTGTGTCTACTCGCGGATCAGCAACTTTGATCTCCACAAATACACACGCGTAGGATATCCGAGACATTTGCTCTGTCTGTGAATCAACATAAAGGGGATTTCCAATGGCACTAGCTATGTGGCCAATGGCCGCCGAGGACCATAGGGAGAAAGGGATGTCCCTCAGCCTTACCCAAACTGGAAGAGTGTCCAGCTTTCCTTTCCTTAGCTTCAACTTAGGATGATATTGTTGTAGCATCATGGTGCTACTAAAGATAGAAATAGGGCCCATGTCAATGATTTTTCTTCGAAACTCATAATTAGGGACCCGGAAAAAGTAGAAGCCATTCTCGTGGAGCTTTATGTCCACTACTTGTTCATTCCAGGTTCTCTTTATAGCTTCCTCAGTGAGCTTAAAAGGAACTTTCTTACCCAAGTAATGTCCTACTATGCATTCCAGCCATCGGGGGTCTTCTTCGGCAACTATCTCAGGGGTAATGTCCACCACAACTTCACCATTCTCCATACTAGGTGGGACATATGCAAGATTATAACCTTTTGTCAAGGCCTTTGCAACATTGGCCCATGATCTGGGCACCGGGGTTGGATTAGGTTGGCGACTAGTGCTATTTCTCGCCACCACAGAAGGTTGAGCTGCACTGTGCCTAGGAACAGAACTGCTTGAAGGTCCTGCAATGTGAACCTGACTATGGGGGTTACGCCTATTTTTTGAGTGTCCCCTACTACGACTGCAACTAACATTGGCTCCCTGGTTAAGTCTGAGTCCAATAGGGGGTTTACTCATAGCCTTCAATTTACTTAAAGGTGCAGCAGGTCCAGAAGAACCAGCATTTCCTTCCGTTTGAGCCTCAATGGCAGGACCGTGTCCATGAGAGGGGTGCCTAGTGTCCAACTCCATATTTCGAATTAACAAGCAACCATATCAGCACCACCAGTCAAGAAACCCAAAACCACAACAAAATACCAAATGCAGGTATACCAGTAACAACCCAGAATTCCGGCAATCCCGCAGAACAGGGTAACAGTCGCAACCCAGCAGAACCCAGCAGTATTAGTCCTCTAACCAAAAGTCCTAGATGCACCAAGCAGGAAAGGAAGTCGAACTAAGGATTACCTTCAGGAATGGCCGACAACTACCAAGAAAGCAACCCAGAAGACGAGAATCGCGTCTAGGTCAGGGTCACAAGGCGGAGAAGGCACACCCGAGTTCGACCAGATCTACCAGACCGTCTTCCACACTTGAAATCAAGGAAGGCCCGTTGGAGAGGTCAGAGAGGGGGGTTCAGAGGGCCTTGTCCCCAAAAATGAGCTTCAACGGCCGCCGGAGTTGGCCGGAATCATCAACAGCCGGTCGAGTGAACAGTAACCACGAAATCACCAGTAGAGAGCATTTTTTGCTTCGCTTCATTAGTTTTTATTTAAATAAGTGAAAATCCAAAAAAAATTGAGTGAATTGCTTGTTAACTAGAAATTATATTAAAGTTGTTGATGTGATTTTCTAGCTAACAGTGCAGATGCTTGCGTTACTTCGATGTAAGTAATTCTTTTGATCTTGCAATTTATTTAATGCTTTCTTGGGTGTTAAATTGGTGGTTTGCGTACTCGCATGAACACCTCACATGTTAGTGACTAAGTTGAAATAGATCCAAACTGCCTGCCAAAATATTTTTGAAAAGAAAAGGTACCAAAAGGGCGTTAGACTAGATCTAGCGTAATCAAGTCCCCGAGCTTAGAATCTCTGGTTCGTAGGAATAAAACATATCTCCCTATGTTTTATTTAGGTTTCTAATCGACCTACCATAAATTGATTAGTGGCGATTCCAAGCATAAAAATATTTGCATGTTAATAACTTAAACCCTAAGTTGCGAATTGGTAGGGCTTGGGAGGGCCCGAGTTAAGCTTAGTCTTAATAATCTATTAGCCCGAAAAAGTAAAATTTTTTAGGTCGCGACAATTAGGATAATTATCTAATATCCGCAATGTTTAAAAATATTCAAAACTAGGAAACTTTCTTAATTTAGCAACGTATCTGGACGACTATCCAACCTTATCCCTAAGGTATACGCGGCGATACGGAAAATTATTATCCTATCCATAATCACTTGGATACGATAATAATTTTTATCTGCTTTCCAAATTTGAATAATCGACTTTCCGTCAATATCTATAACCCTATAGATATAACCGATAGTTTAATTTTTGTGCCTAATCCGAGTTTGAAATAAATCCGGTGGATCGCGTGGCTGTTTTGAATGTGGATGCTATCTCTGTTTAAATTGTTGTTCCTTTTCAAATAAAAAGAAAATTCAAAAAATATCAGTTAAGATTTGAATTAGAGTTTTGCATGTTTAGGGAATTCTAAATATATCTAGAAGATAGAGTAATTATTTAATTTAAATTAGGACTAGAGATAATATATTTCCTAGTTTAAATTAAGTAATATTCTAATCTTAATAGATTATTTAGGTCAATTTTTAATTTCGAATTTTCATAAAAAAAAACCAAAAAGAGTTGCTTTAGGATAGAATAAATCATTTTCCTTAGGACGGATTGCATTATTAATTTGGGTAATTTTTTAATTTCGAATTTTAATAGAAAATACCAAAAAAAAAGTCATTAGATTGCATGTTATGTTAGGCATTTTTTATTCCGAATTTCAAATGAAAAAATACCAAAAATAAATCATTTGTCCGTCATTAGAATTAGGTCACATCGTCGCATGACATATAGTTTGCATATTAGATTGTATTACTTCGCATGTCACTTTTGCACGTCATTGTATATAAATTAAATTTCATTTAAATAAGTGAAAATCCAAAAAAATATTGAGTGAATTGCTTGTTAATTAGAAATCATAGTAGGGTCGTTGATGTGATTTTCTAGCTAACAATATAGATGCTTACGTTGCTTCGAGGTAAGTCATTCTTCCAAACTTGCAATTTATTTAATGCTTTCTTGGGTGTTAAATTGGTGGTTTGCACATCCGCATGAACACCTCACATGTTAGTGATTAAGTTGAAATGGATCCAAACTGCCTGCCAAAATATTTTTGAAAAGAAAAGGTACCGAAAGGGCATTAGACCAGATCTAGCGTAACCAAGTCCCCGAGCTTAGAATCTCCCGTTCGTAGGAATAAAACATATCTCCTTATGTTTTATTTAGGTTTCTAATCGACCTACCGTAAATTGATTAGTGGCGACTTTAAGCATGAAAACATTTGCATGTTAAAGACTTAAACCCTAAGTTGCGAATTGGTAGGACTTGAGAGGGCCCGAGTTAATATTAGTCTTAATAATCCATTAACCCAAAAAATGAGAAAATTTTTTAGGTCACGACAAATACCACTTAGGCATCTCAAAAAATTTAAATTTCACTCAAAGTGGGTGGCCACAAGGTTTTTAAGCCATTCTGTGAATTTTTGAAATTTTTACAATTTTTGATTTCTTTTTAAAGTTTACTGAGAATTTCCACTTTCCCGAAATCTATTTTTTTTACATTTTTTGAAAAATTTTTATGTATCTTTTTTAATTTTTGTGAATTCTACAAATTTTAATGAATTTTCTAACAATTTTGAATTTTTATGAATTTTCTGAAAATTTTCATTTTTTATGATTTTTTGAATTTTGAATTTTGAATTTTTTATTTTTTATTTTTTTTATTTTTCCCGCCGAAGAGTGAACCAAGCCGAATAGGTTTAGACCGATCAGACCAAGTCGGACCGGCCTTGTTGGCAATGGTCAGTACTCTGGCAGAACAGTGCCAAAACAACTACGTTTCCCTCTTTCTCTTTGGGACATTTTTATGAACACATGGTGTGCATGATACTCATTCTTAAATTCTCAAGGTCGTAACTTCGAATCATTTTCCGATGACCTTTTAATGATTTTTCGGCCACTTCCTCAGCTCCTAGATCATATATCACACTCCCTCTAACCACCTAGCTTCACTAAATTGTCACCGAACAACCATTGGTCGGCGAAAACCGAATCCAAAAACCTAACATTGAAACTATTCTAATAAGCATTTTGAGCATTCAGTTTATCTAACTAAGCATCCTAGCAGTTTCTATCGATCAAACAACAATCATAACAATAAAGGAAGATCAGAAACACTAACTTGAATGCCATTAGCCTTGAAAAAGTGCTCCGATGAGGTTGGATACTCCGGTGAGGGAGGGGTTTATAAAGGTCGACCCATGGTTTATGCATAATCCAATCCACAATGCAACAAACAATGAAACGTATGATCAAAAACATGTTTTAAATATCAATAATATCAAAATCACAAAGAAAATCGCATAATCAAACATGATGGAACTCAAGTGCCTATTATGGATTTTTGTCAAACATGTTATAGATGATTGTGAACAAACTTTACCTTTTTCGCTGAAGCTTGATTGTGAAATTCCGAACCAAATGGCAACCGTAGAGTGATTTCCTGACTCCTACTCTTGATGATGATGACCTCCACTTTGTCAAGATAGTCTTGGATCAACCGACCAAAGCTCAGTTTCAGAGCTTCGTGGTCAACTCGCCTTAGGACTTCCGGTGAGGAGGGTCACCGTAGGGACTGATTTGTCGGCGCTTTTTTCAATCAGAATAACGCCGATCGCTCGGTCTCCGAAACCTCTACCCACTCTATCTCTTAATCTCTCTTTCACTCTCTAGATTTTCGTCAAATAGGTCTCCTTCTTCAATAACGACTTTCTCACCCTTTTTTATCCCTTCGTCGGAACGATTCCGACATTAGAGCGGATAAAGATGAACAGCTGGAGAATCTCCAGCTATCTAATCCGTTTAACACGTGCTAGATTGGGCGAAGCCAGTCGGTGAAAACGCGGGTCCAAGTAGATATTTTTCTTCCTCTCCCATGCATTGCCTAGCCAGGTGAAGAAGGAGACCGACCAACCCAACATACCCGGATTGGTCTAAATTTGTAAATTCGACCCAACTTGATTCAATTTCACAATTTTAACCCCAAATTTCGAATCCTTGACACATTATACCCTAGAAAATGGGTTCACTTTGAGTTTTCACTTTAATTAGGTAAAAAATTCCCAAATTCAAATTCGGTTTACTTGGGTTTTTGTTCAATTAAGTGTCCAAATGACCTAATTATGCAAAATTGAGGCCAAAATTGAATTACCCATGACTTATTAATCCTAGGGAAGGTATGGGTCTTGATTGAAAATTTCAAATTGAGTGAAATCCCCAATTTGGGTCTTAAAATCCCTAATCTTCAATGAATTTTTGGGGCTTTTCAATTCTTTTGTCAAATTGTGAAATTAGACCGACCGATAAGCAACTCAAGGTTCTAGAATCAATTATTGTGAAGAAACTATAGCCTAAAAATAACTAAAAATGATTTAATTGGATTTTTGGCTCAATTGAAGTATGAAATTACCCAATTTTGGGAAAAACATATCCCCAATTGAAATTTCCAAAATTGATACTTCAGTAATGAAATTGGAATTAAAAGAAGACTAATGGTTATTGTTATGGATTTTTTTTAATTCCATTTGGTATTTTTCTTGATTTTTCACTGATTTTGGCTAAAAGAAAATAAAGAAAAATTCATGAAAATTCTAAAAATTTTATTTTTGGTTTAGAAATAGGCTTCTAAGTATGGCCAAGGTTCCTAATTCTAATTTTATGATTTTTAGGTAAATTTAAAACATGAGGCAAAAATCAAGTGTCAACAGCGGGTTGGGATCGCAACTCATGGCCATAGGTTTGGCCGTATGGGAGGTAGCGACGATGAGAGTGGTAGCTGCTTGGCGGAGCAGAGTCGGCAAGAGGTAGTAGCAGCAACAACTCGCCAAGTCAGTGTAGGGTGGTGACAGGAAGTAGAGTTGGACTTGTCGAAGCAGCGGCGGTAGCGAGAGCAACAACGTCAACATCGTCATCGGGGGCTACAATAGTGCAAAGCAGTAGCATCGGTGGTTGGGAGCACGGCAGTGGCAGCGCCGGGAGATGCAGCGAAGGGAAGTAGCAGCGGCAAGGGCAGCTCGTTGGGCACCAACAACGTGCGTCGAGCAGGGTGGCAAAGCAATGATAGTGTCAATTCATCAGGGAAAGCAGATATTGCAGCGGGTAGCAGTAGGCACTAGGACAACGATAGCTCGATGTCGGGGCTCACGATGACTAGCAGTGGGCTCAGCACAGCGAAGCAGTAGCACACAAGTTGGGTCAGGCATGGTGGCGGGAACCAAGATAAGCAACAGTGGGCACAGCCTGGCGTGGAGTTCCTTACGGCCACTAGTCTGGCCGTGAAAGAGCTAGCAGCTAAGGTGGGATCGGCTCGGCTACAAGGGAGGCTCAACCGGTCTCACTCTCTCGGTCTCTCACTCTCACTTGTTTCGCTTGTGTGCTCTAAAAATTCTCATTGCCACCATGATCAAGATGTATAACGATATATTTATAACGTGAACCTAGGTTAATTGGTCAGGCTTTTACAATATAATGAGCTTTAACTTAGGTTTTTTTCTATTTAATTCCTTAATGGGCTGAATTATCTTGGGCTTTTTTTTAATTAAAGTTTAATGGGCTGATTTAAACTCAAATTAAGATAACCAGGGTCCTTTAACCCTTGTAATTTTTGGCCCCTGTCCCCCTTAGCTTTGTCGAGTGTTGCTCGATGTGCAATTTAGGTACGCATAACTGACTTTACGTTTATTCACCACCACCGATCCAATGCAAAAATGCGAATTAAACTACATGATTATAAATTATATGCTAAGCCATTTATTTTTGTTTAGGGATCAAATATTAATCCCTAATTTTCTATGCAATAAATTTTGGGAAAAGGTTAACCAAAATTTAGGTGTCGGCAAGTGCTCATGGCTGTGAGTCCATCAGGAACGCTGATCGCTAGTCAACCAAGAAACCAACTTTTGTCCTGAATTCCCTACCGGCCACGTCATCACGCCAATTGAATCCCATCCGTGATACGTCTTGCTTCTAACTTGGAAATGGGATCCCCAGACTAGGTAATAACTCTCAACCGGTTTGATTTAAATATTTTGTTACCTAAAATAAGTTTATTGATACAAATGTATTATCTTGGCATTATCCTATTGGGATTTTATTTCACATGAAATCAAATCTAATTACTAATTTGGGCTGTGAGACGACGAGTCATTTTTTCAATTATGTTTGATTTTATCTCCAAATTGAGTAGATGCTTTCTTTCGATATTGCGATATCCGTTAATTTGAGACACGAGACAACATATTATTTTTTCGGATATTGTAATCTCTTGTTTGAATTTTGTTGGATATGTTGAGTGATCTTTGCTATGTTTAAAGCTTTCAATTAGATAGAATTTCTGATTTCAAAAGGCCTCACTACATTTTTTCTTTAATAGTTTTCATTAAAACTAAAAAAAAGTTAAATTAGAATTTCTTAGCTAGGTAGAAGATAATAGGTAGCTTAGAATTAGCTAGATTTCCATAGTCGTAATATAGAGCCAAGTTTAAAAGATTTTGATAAAGTGAAAAGCCAAAAAAATCAATAATTTAGAACTTTAGCAGTAAGTTATTGTTTAATTGCAATTTAATGCTTTTGCTTATTTAGTGTTTCCTTTGTAGTTTGCGCACCTGTATAATCGCCTCACATGTTAATTGATAGGTTTATAATTAATTCAAGCTGCCTGTTAAACATTTTTTGAATAAAAGAGAAAAGGTACCAAAAGGGCTAGTGTAATTAAGTCACTGAACTCATAATCTCTAGTTTGTAGAAGTAAAGTAATTTTCCCACACTTTACTTGGATTTCTAATTGACCCACCAAAACTAGATCAGTAGCGACTCCTAAATGAAAATGATTTGCATGTTAAGAGTTTGAACGAAGTAGCAAATTTGTATATGCTTGGAGAGCCCGAGCTAGGTTTAGGCTTAATAATCTATTAGTTGAAACCTTAAGTGGTTCATAAGGTCACGACAGTCCTCAACCACCACACCATGGGAAAGCCACCAGCTCCTCATCACCGTGAGTCCTCATCGCCGTGCTTTGCTCATCAATGCAAGTCATCCCTACTGGTCGTGAGCCGCCTGGTCACCGCCGCAAGTCCCAAGTCACCGGTCCTTGATTCGAAGACAAATCTTTAAATTAGGTACTTATGCAATCCAAAATCAATTAGAATATTTTATTTCCTTGAACATATCATGATCTAACTTTGATTTTTGAGATAATAGGCATATCCAAATTATGAAAATTTCCTAATTC
This sequence comes from Syzygium aqueum, assembly GCA_031216185.1. NCBI lineage: Eukaryota > Viridiplantae > Streptophyta > Magnoliopsida > Myrtales > Myrtaceae > Syzygium > Syzygium aqueum. The sequence goes on from CM062238.1 coordinate 22,727,450, forward strand.
AAAACATGTGTATAATCGGTAATTCAATCTCTAGGCATTGAGATGGGGTTATGGATTGTACAGAAAATCAGTAACTTAATCTTTAGGTATTAAAATCAGAGTGTCGGTTTTATGTGTTTCCAAATGTGAGTTGAATGGATATATATTGCAACACTGAGCTTATCTTGTTGCTTGATTTTCTTATTTATAAAATACCAAAAAGATTAAATCCATTGATAGATTAGGAGGATTTTTGGGTACGATTGCGTGTTAGGATATCATCTATCTATTTAGGATAAGTTTCAGAATTAAAATAGAATTTAATCTAACTCATATCCTTGTTTGAGTATGATAACTTTTCACTTTGGATGGCTTATTTTCATTAATTATTAATAACAAATTCCAACAAAAAATAAAAATAACATGTGCATGTTATTTAGATTTAATTGCCTCATCCATAGGGGTGAGCAGTTCCAAGTTTCATATATGTTTTACCTAGAACTTAGAACATACCATTGGAACAAGTTCATCCTTTTTTGGAACCTAGAACCTATCCTGCAAACCCTAGAACCTGGCACCTATCCTATCATAGGTTTCGCTTGTATTATTAATTGAACGGTTGCAGCGAATCATCACCTTTAATAACCACAATTTTTTACTACAATCTACTAATCACAACTTATATTTAGACACATGAAAAATATGTAACATTAGCAAAGTAAAAGTCTTTGTCATAAAATGGAAGCTTAGACTTATAGTTCCAAATTATACACTTGGCATCAAACCCCATTAAATACCACAGGATCACGCAAAAAACTTGTTGTAGGTTCTATCTTTCTAGAACTTGGAACCCACACGTCGAAATAGGTTCCCCAAATTTTAGAACCTGAAACTACATACCTTGGAACTCGAAACCAAATAGATTCCCACTGATTCAATTCTTCAGTTCCAAGTTATCCGCTAGAATCGTGCCCACTCCCACTCATCCATGCATCACTATTTGCGTTGTCATCGTGCCACGTTTTCTTATCTTTGTCATTACCATGCCATCATTCATAACAATGTCATTTAGTGATCGCATGTATATGTTAATTAATTTAAAATTGCACACCACGTTAGAATAGGTCATTTCAATTGTCATGTCTTTAGAATAATAAATCATGTATGTTTAGCCTAGATTAGAATTTTGTTTAGCCAGTTTTCATAAAAGAGGAAAAACCAAACAATAAAGAGAATTAATTAGAATTGTTGATTAGATGGTAAAACCATGGTTAGGTGGGGTACAGTTTTAGTGCCTTACTTAGAAAATCATTAGATTCGAATTGTTTTAATTCTTGCTTTGTTTCTAACAATTTATTTATTGAAATGCTTTGATTATTGATTGTTATTTTATTGATTGGGCACCTGCATAATCACCCTTCACATATTAGTGGCTAGGTTTAAAATTAATCCAAGACTTCCTGCACAATATTTTTGAAAATAAGAGAAAATGTATCGAAAGGGCCTTACAATAATTTATTATAATCAAGCCCTCGAGTTCATTAAATTTCTGATTTGTAGAAGTAAAGTACAGTCCCACACTTTACTTGGGTTCTAATCGATCCACCAATAACTCATTAATGGTGACTTATGAATAGACTAACTTGCATGCTGAAATTGAACATAAGTTATCTAACCAAAAAATAAATCTAAGTTGTAAATTGATATGGGCTTGAGAGAGAGCAAATTAGGTGTAAGCTTAGTAATTCATTAGTCATTTCCTGAAAATGGAAGGTCACGACAAGTTCATTAACTTTTCTATTGAGTAATCACTTTCGTTTGCATTGCTTGCCCATCTTTAATTTTATCAATTCTTTTTAGATATTATTAAACTCAATTAGAGTAACCAAATTTTCTCTAACTATGTTATAACTTTTGTTGGGGAAGAAGAACATCAGAAGTGCCAAAAGTTTTGTTCGGATCACTTTAATGCTAATTTTATGAAAAATAAATCACTTAAGTGCCAACTCTGGTTAGGGTTGCCGGAAATTCGACATAATCATATTTTATTAATTTCTTCAATGACGTGGCTCGCTGGCTTGCCTAGTCAAATATTTACTAAAAATTAATTTCAAAAAAATAAATAAATTATGACTCAAAACGGTCAGTCTCAAGTAAAATCATTGCGATCTCTCTCTCTCTCAAATCTCTTTTCTTCGTCTTCTCTGACCTCGCAAGAAGAAGCGCGCCGGTCTCAAGAATCGTCCGCGGTGGCTTCTTCTTCGTCTGAAAGCCCTAGGGCCCTCCGCGAGAGAGTCCGGAGATCTTTCTTCCTGGGTGTCATTGCCGACGACATGATCGGGGGGTGCGAAATGGTTCTCCTTATTGAGAAGCCGCTCGGCATTGTGGACGTGAGCCCGCCCGTGCGCCGGCTCACGCTGCCCAAGGCGCAAGGGAGGCCGAGAAGGAAGCCGTCAAGACGCAGGACGAGAACGGGGAACCGACGGAGATGAAGGTCTTGCTGCTGGGGCCTTCTGGCGAGACTTACCACTTGTGCCTGATAATGTTGGGTTTGAAGAGCAAAGGCGAGACGGTGTACCACTTGGTAGGGCAAGGATGGGTCGACATGGTCGCGAGGAACGGATTGAAGAAGGATCGAGTCGTTCGACTGTACTTGAGTTGGATTGCGTCTAGTCTTTGTTTCGCACTCGTATGCCCTTGACAGGGCGATTTGGAGGATGTGACAACATTTGGCTAGTGCAAAATCCGGGAGGTCGAACTCATAAAAAAGATTGCTCAAGTAACAGCTTGCGTCGTGAAATAGAGCTGAACAGAGTAGATTGGAATCGAGATTGTCTAAGGCAGATTCGGTGATTCTAGGAGGCATCGTTGTGTATACGAGTGTCGTCGGGGATAGGGGTGCGAGAATGGAGCACCACCATCAAGTGGGTCTCTAGGAAAGGTACGAAAGTAAAGATAAACGTCAAAACAGGGGTTCCTCGGGTCTGTTTCGGCAAGGGCAATTTTAAGCAAAATCGGCACTTCTATGGCCGTCACTGAGGTGCAGGACGGACGTACGAAGCTTTGGAAGTGGCTGAACGGAGAATTAAGATTGACAGGTGAGCTCTTAAAAGGCGAAAATAGAAGACACGAAAACAGGGCCTCTCGGCCAAGCTCGCTGGAGACAATACGGGTGGTCCCCGACTATCTTGATGGGTTGTCGGTGGTGGCGATGCGTCGCAAATAACCAAGGCGCTGGCAAACCACTGTGGCAAGCTTGAGTGAGTGAAGATTAATGGGTGAATGTCGGCCATGGGTGATCGTCCCCGCTCTCCAAAAGGAGACTCTTCGTTTTTATTTTCCTCCTCTCTAATCCGTCCACTCACCTTAAACACCAGTCCACTTCAGCAGCTTCCCTTCTTTCACACGCATTAGTGCCATGCCTCCATTGTTCTTTTTCCTTATTTCCATATGTCAAGCCAAAGTCTTCTCTTTCTTTCACTTTTCTTTTTGTTTAGTCAAATCTAAACGAGCGGCGTTTCAAGATTGATATGGATGAGCGGCTTGCGAGCGACGCCAATGCTCGTCCATGACCATTGTCGGCATCGTTCGGCCAGATCTAGCGGCGACTTCGCTGATGGCAAGATGGGGGAGAGGCGAAGGTCAGACTTGGAGGGAGGGGATGACTAGATGGGTTTTTCGAGCAAGAGCAACTGGAGGCGTGTTGGTGAGGGAGAGGGCCGACGCCATTGTTGCGGAGAGGGCCGACTGCATTGTTTTTCAACCTGTCCGCCCGACCCGATTTGCAGCCGCGGACCTGAATTGCCGGAAACCCTACTCGGTTCACCCAAGATCCCTTTTTTTTTCTTTCTAATTTTTTTATTTTCTCTTTTCTTTCTCTTTCTTTTCTAATTTTTTTTCTATTTTTTTAATTACTTTTTCTCTTCCCCCTGCATGCCCATACACATCCCCCTTTTGCTCCTCACCGTGACCTCTTCTCCCGAGAACTTTCTCCTTCAAGTCGGCAAAGAGGATGTCCACCGCAAGCCGTTGACTCGGGCCGCCAGCCTCGATGGCCGACGCTGGCCTTATGCCGTCATCGGTGTCTGACGTTCCGGCGATTCCGCTGGTGACTTGAAGAAAAACCACCCCTCTTCACCGGCGACCCAAAACTCCTCTTCCGACCACCAACGTCACACCCACAAGAAAAATACTAAGCCTAAACAACCAAACACACCAGACAAGAAACCGAGATAGTGAACTAACGGGGGGGCGGCTTGAAGCCGCGGGCATCGATCCAGCAACAGAGAGCTTTCCGGCAGGTACGGAATGCACACATGGCAGACTCGTACCGGAGTTAACATGCCATAAAATCACACGGCATCAAAGAGTCAGTGACCAAATATCAATCCCAAGCTAATAAAACATAAATCGAAGATCTTATTCACTGATTTCACGTTTTTTAGCTTTGGCCTACAGGCACTTTATCGAGCATGTGGAAGGCGACTAAGAGTTGGATTTTCGGGGCTGATTTTGACACGGTTCGTGAGTTCTCTTCGACATACAACGTTTGAGCTAACCTCATCGAGTGTCAAATGAGTACAAGCATCTATCGATGGGGCCGCGCGACCACCGAATAGGCTCGGTGTGCCAGGCACCCGAGAGGCAGGGGAACAAAACCCGAAACAGAGCAAGATGTGATGAAAACCCATGTGGTTATGACTAACCGGGATGAAGCGCGGCAGTCGGATGCTTGTTAGTGGCACCTCGAGGACTTCTTCAAGCGGATGGGGGCTCCCGACACTCAAATTTTCTCCCAAAAGCTCTCGGTCCCTCCTTTAACTTTCTCTTCTTTGTTCGTGACAGACCGAGGCGAGATGCAACGGCTGGACGTGATGGGCGTCCGGCGACGGTGGTCGATTCTCACGGAGAGGGGAAGAGATTTGCCAGCAATCCTCGCCGGTGGAGGAGCCGGAGCGCTCTCTTCTTAGACCCCTTACCCTTCTTCTTCTTCTTTTTCTTTTTCGGCTTTTTCCTCTGTTCTTTTCTTCTCCCTTTTTCTCCCGTTCTCTTCTAGACCCCTTTCCATCTTTTTAAATTTGAACCCAGCTTTTGTCTCGACCATCAACAGCCTTCAATGGTCAACCATGCCAGCCACCCTAGCCTTCCATTTCGAGCTCAAAGGCACCATTGATCAGTGTGCTTTCTCTGTTTCTGTATGTGCAAACAGCCGGTCCTTTACTTAGGACTAAATCAGGTCCGTTTTTAGCTAAAATGGTTGCAAGTCTTCGTGGTCCTTGTGTGGCCAGGTTGCAGCATTGTACGACACTTCCTCCCTTATGAAATCGCGATCGACATCTTCCTCGTGCGCGTTATTGTCATTCCTGTTTGTCCCGTACGGCTGAGCATGAGCGTGAGCGTGAGAGGAAGGAGTGGCTGAGGGGCTGGGCTGAAGGCTAGAAGAAAGGCCACGTTAGGTCGGGGCAGCCAAGCCAAAAATAGGCCAAAAGTGGGCCGAAAAGAACAAACTGAAAAAGAAGGAAAAAAAAACAAGTTGGGCTCAGAGAAAAATAAAATAAAATAAAGGGCTGGCCCTATCGGGAGGGACCAAATCGGCTCGACCGATCCTCCTCCTTTTTTTTTAATAAATAATTTTTTTTAATTTTTTTTTAAACTCATTGTCTCCCTTTTACCTCAATTTGACCCACTTACAATTTAGGCATCAATTTAACGAGACGGGCAAAATTAGGTGTCAACACTATGTACTCCTAAGCTGCTCTATTTCCTGATTTAGGGGCCGCATGGATCCTAATAGCAATGTTGTATTTGTTTTATATATTAGTCGCATGCTTTGCCAGAATAGCTTAGTCTTTGTAGAAAGCTATTAATTACTGTGATCATATTGCAAGTGCCATAGATGGACGCCATTCAAACGAAATCCATAGAGTCCAATGATGTTATATTCTTTATTTTGCTTATATTCTTCATTGGTGATGTACCCAAACGATTTGCACAAATCACAATCACAAAAGTTTCTGCAAACAAATCGCAGAAGGATGAAATTTCCTTGTACAATTTGATAATCTTCAGTAATGACAATATTAGGAAACAACAAACAACTAAAGGAGTTACCAAGTTTTGGCTTTTTAATTGTGAAAGGTATGAGTTGAGTCACTGGTTTATGTAAGTATGCATATGCTTAGATCATTTGGGGACTGGCACGTATTCTTCTCACTCGTGCTCTCACTTTAGTGGCCTTGACGTTCGGTATTAGACACTATGATCTAATATTGTCCTTTAGGGTGTGGTGTCATTACATGAAAAGAGTGTGTGGGACATACTGTTTTAATTGACTTGTATGGGAGTCCCTCTATTTTTTTTTACACAGTTTATGCAATAAAATGTATTTAGTAAAAGTGATCTTAGGATGTGTATGGGTTGTACATGTATGCTTGCGATATATGCTTGCTTGACCTGATAGGAGGATGTTCTCTTTCAATTTTTTCGTGCATTTTGGTTTATTAACAGTCATTACATATTATTGTGATATTGACATCAATGCTTCTACACTTGAATTGGTACATTATCTGATATGGCTCATTTGATGCTCCAACCAGTTAAGGTTAAATGGCATCCAGTAAAGTGGTTCTCATGGCAAAGTGGACCAAGCCTTTGACCAATCTGCTTGCAAATTTGTTAGTAGAAGAGATAAAAAAAAAAAAGCAAATCACACTACCTGTACTTACAACAAAGTAGGGTGGAATAACATACATGCTGAATTCAATAAACAAATATGACTCCACTTTAGTGTAATTCAGTTAAAGAACAGGGTAATCAAACTGAAGAAATAGTATGGTAGTTTTAAGAAGCTTATTTCACAATCTGAATTTGGATGGGATAATGTAAACAAAAAGGTTACCGTAGACCATGCAAGTGCATGGGAGTCTCATATCAAGGTTTTACTTTACGGGTCATGTTATTTTTATTAAGGATGTAAGCTTTAATTATATTGCTGACATATGTCATTATTGTGAAAATTGTAGGATAATAGCGAATGGGATAAATTCAAGAATGATGGATTTCCTCAGCATCCCGAGCTGTGTATTGTGTTTGGTGATACATATGCTACTGGGGAGTATGTAGCAAGAAATGTAGAAGACTTGGTAATGTCGGAGGGAGAAGACAATGGTGTTGGCGGCGGTGGTGTTGCTGCTGCAGTAGGTGATCCAGAGGAATTTAATGAACACTATATTAATGGGGGACTCTTTACACTTGACATGACTGCCACCCCAGTTCATGAGAAACACAAGTTGCATAGGACTACAAATTCCAAGAGGAGGAGAAAGAGTAACACATATGACGTTAGTGGCACATGCAAAGCCATTCAAGAAATGATCAAATTTAGGACGAGTCAATCAACAAGTGGCTCTGTCACTTCACATGTCCCACCACCTGTAGACCTCTACTCCATAGGAGTTATGGTTGCCGTCCTAAATGGCATGCCTAACTTGGAGCAAGATCTTTACAACAAAAGCTGTGAACCAGGCATGCCTTAATGTCATTTGAAGAAAGGCTTTCATCATAGCTCTACTTGAAAGGAGGTATGGACCTCTTGAATCTCTTTAAGTAGTTAGAAATATGCTATGGATTTATATTTGGCTTAATTTCATTGTATGACTTATGTACCTGAGACTTTGGTTTTTTTATGATCCAACTATGATGACATTGTGGCTATTATTTGATTTTTTTTTTATTTTATGATGCAACTATGATGACATTGTGGCTATTGTTGATTGTTATTGGAGTCCTTATCTGATGTGCTTATGTTCTTATTTCATGTGATGGCATAAGTAATATGGAGGGGGTGAAAGTAGTCAAGTAGCATTAGTTGAATAAGTTGAACAAGACTTTGATGATTTTGAACTTTATATACTAATAGCCTAGTTGTGCTCTATTACGGTGTATATGTCCATGCACATGAGAGAACCTATGAGGGATAGTGTATTGTTAGGACCCGAATGAGTAAGAGAGGTTCTTTATGGATATTTAGATAGAGTATATGAAGCTTTTAGAATGGAGAGACATGTCTTTCTCAACCTTTGTGATTTTATGAAAGCAAAAGGTTGGTTGGAAGATAGTCGATATATTAGGGTAGATGAACAAGTTGGGATTTTCTTATTTATGATTCGTCATAAGAACTCGAATAGAGATTTATGTGAGAGATTCCAACATTCGGGACAAATTATCAATAAGTACTATACTATAGTGTTGAAAGCAGTTCTCAAACTAGCAAGAGAGGTTATTGTACCCCCTTCCCAGAGGAGATTTTTATGGATCCTAACCATAAACGTTACTTTAAGATAGGATTCTCATGCATTTCTTTACACCATCAATTTTATTTTGTTGATAATAATGTATAATACTAATCTTTGATAAAATGACAGGGTTACGTATGTGCTATTGACGACACCCATGTTCATGCTTCTGTAACTGTGAAGCAACAGATCCCATTTAGAGGTAGGAAAGGTCTTACAACTTAGAATGTGTTGTATGTTTGTTCGTTTGATATGAAATTTACTTTTGTATATGCTGGTTGGGAAGGCTCTGCCAATGATTATCAGGTGCTCTTGGTAGCACTCAAAACTCCTTGCTTGGAATTTCCTTGACCACCACCAGGTAGTTGCTTGTTCTTTAAGCAGTAATTTTCTTTTATGATTGGGTTGCAATTGCAAATCATGACCAATAAATTAATACCTTGTTATATGCAAATACAACGTGGTAGATTTTGGTTATGCAGTAACTCCGGGATTTTTAACTCCTTTCAAAGGTGAACGATATAATCTAAATGATTATAGGGGTACTGCAGGACGGCCAAGAACAGCAAGAGAATTCTTCAACTATAGGCATTCTTTCACTAAGAAATGTCATTGAGAGATCATTTGGAGCATTAAAGAATCGCTTCTTCATTTTGAGACACATGCCTTCATTTACAATTTGAAAGCAAGCACGTATTGTAATTGCACGTTATGCTATCCATAATTACATCCGTGCTCAAGACAAGATGGATAAGAACTTTTCCCTATATAGAGCTTGAATTATGAGTTTGGACCTACACAAGATGAGGTTACAGATAATACATCGACTGGGGAAGGAACCGAAATGAACATGCTTAGGAAAAATATTGCCAATAATATAGCAAGGGATCACTATAGGTCAAAGATTCCATGAAATTGTATTTTCGACTTATGTAATGTATTTCCATTATTTTGTATTTGAGAATTTCTTATGTTGGCTCTTGTAAGGTGACGTGGTATTTGAGGACTATGTTATCAAATGAATTTCTGTTTTAGGAAATTGAAATTTTATGCTGTTATCAAACGAATTTCTATTCCAGAAATAGAAATGTTGTGTCGTTATCAAACTTGTTTTTTGGTTCAAAAATTTGTCCAGAAACAGAAATAGAAAAATCTATTTCTCTACGCTTGGACATTGAGATCCCAAGCTGGTTCTTGCGTCCCCGGCGTTGAAGACCAAGTCTCCAGCGCCCAAGCCCAAGTTCATCGAGGCCAAGTTTGGATCCCTAGTGCCCATGTCCGAGTTTATCTAGGTCGAGCCTGAAGCCTTGTGTTCGTGCCGTTGGCTCCGCACCTGAACCTGGGTGCATACAGCCCATGCTCAGGTCCCAAATACTCAAGCTCTGGTCCCTAGCACTCAGGCGGTGGTCCGTGGAGGTCGTGCTTGGTAGGGGTGAGTATGGTCTGGGCAGTGGTTTCCAACATTGAATTGGGAATCGTCCAATAAGGACCGATTTCGAAAAATTGGAACTAGGAACGGTCTAATTTCCTGGTGGGTTCATAGAACCGGTTCCACCAAAATTTACGCAAATGGAGGTCACCAAGAGCGAGAGAGAGAGGCGATGAATGGCCAGAGTCACGATCGGGAGTTGATGGGAGTTGAGAGTCAAGGCCATAAGTCGATGGACGTTGAGCGTGAGAGTCGAGATCATAAGTGAGAGATAGAGAAATGACTTAGACAAGGTGAGAAAGACATGAGATGATCACTCAGTTGATGGACGTTGAGCTTTAGATTAGGGGTTTTAAGATTTTCCTTTTTCTAAATTTTTTTCTTTTTTTTATTGGAAAATTTTCTTAAAAGTTATATATATTACCAGTCCGATTTAGATGAGTGGGTAGGCGGTTCCACGCTGTCCTAGTTCCTTTGCACACCCCTAATGCTTGGGTCGTTGGTGCTTGAACTTGGGTCCTTAGATAATAATAAGTTTGTTCTAATAAAATTATTTTTAAAAATAATTAAAATTTTTATTTTCTTTATTTTTCTTTTGCCTTGTTCCTTGGTCGATTGCTGGCCACGACGACTATTGATGACCGGCCACAGGTGAGGGACAAGCTTGTCCTAGGCCGATGAGGCTCGACCTCGCTAGATTCCGGCGAGGTCGGGCTCGCCCAGCTCACCGGATTTGGCAAGGCTTGATCTCGCCCGAGGTCGGTTGGGCGAGCTTGACTTCGCCAGCCTAGGGCAAGCTCGTCGCTTGCTTGTCGCCGATCGCCAATGGTCCATGGCTGGCGACCGTCCGAGGGAGAAAGCAAAAAGAAAAAGAAAGGAAAGGAAAAAACTAAATGATAATTAAATAATACTAAATTATTAAAAATTCAAATTTTTTGGTAATTTTTTCCAAGGAAAATCAAATCAGATACCAAACGACATAAAGTATTTTCTAGTTCATTTTCAAGTTTCAGCCAATACTGG